>BLXL01010406.1:0-19936 GCA_023170135.1 Acarapis woodi
AAAAAAAAAAAAATAAATAATAATAATAATAATAATAATAATAATAATAATAATAATAATAATAATAATAATAATAATAATAATAATAATAATAATAATAATAATAATAATAATAATAATAATAATAATAATAATAATAATAATAATAATAATAATAATAATAATAATAATAATAATAATAATAATAATAATAATAATAATAATAATAATAATAATAATAATAATAATAATAATAATAATAATAATAGTAATCATTAATTTATCTTGTGGTTGAAAAAATTAAGTAACTTTTTATGTATTACAAATATCACTATCAACAAACATATAGTATAGTAAAATGTGGAGAACTTTGTAGAGGCAACCGAACTTATTCAACTTAGACTCTTAGGGTGAATATGATAAATTTTTGCAGGATCACTTCTTATTATCGAACAAAATCTTTCAAAATCTTTAACTGTAAGATCTTTATATTTTTCTAATTTTCAGACCTAAATGTTTAGCTAATATATAAGTTTTTAAGAAATTTTAGCCCATGAAAAATAATTCTAAATTTGAAAAAGTTACATAGCTTAGTCAAAAAGTTAATCTTCGTTGCCACTTTTTTAGATTGGCACACACGCATAGAAACACCATAGGAATTTTTAAGAGTTTAACAGTGTGGGGTGAAATGTTGATCTTTTTTTTTAAAATTGAAAAAAAAAAGATTTCTTATTAAGGGATGACCGATTTTTTGGTCGATAAACAGTGATATAGCTTAATAATTAAATTTAATTTCTAAAAAATTCAGATAAGTATGCAAACAAAAAAAATTGAAATTATTAAAATTTAATTGTCATCAGTTTTTAATACATCTTTATTTGCATATGATGATTTAAACGGGATAAAAAAAATTACTTTGAAAAAAGTAAAATGCTAAACTAGAAGCTAAAATTATTTGGAAAATTCGATATTTGATGAAAAAAAAATAATTAATAGCAAATTATTTATAAACAAAATTTTTAATATATCTTCACTGCTCGGTTACTAAAACCAAATACTTTAGATAAGATACAATAAACTATTTCGATCTTTTTAAAAACTCATAATATCAACTTCTAAATAATATTTTTTAGCATATCTGATAATTTGATATAAATTTTAATTTGATAAAAATATAAGTTCATTATTCAAAAAATTATTCATTAAATATTAAACTTGACTCGTAGATTTTAGATTCAGAAAATAATTTATTAACACTTAAACCTTTTATTTACACATAAGTTTCATTTTACAATTTTTTGTCTAAACAAAAAAATTTGAAAAGAATCACTATAATATTGGTCATAATAAGCTATTAATTTAATAATTTGAAAGTATTTATTTATTCATTTAAAATAAAAGCTTTTAATTTTTGCAGGTGTTCATTTATCGCTTAAAATGAAGCATTTTTTTATTTATTTCACTTGTCTATCATGATTATACTTGTATAGATCTAAAAGGATATGATAGAATACTATTCGAATGATTAAATATCAATGTTCTTATAACCGTATTTAATTTTTCTATATAAGATAATTTTTATAATAGTCTTCGTAAGCTTTGAATCTTGAACTATAAATTGAAAGTGAACGGCAAACATAATCAAATTTATAAACCAAATGTGAAATCTTACATTAAAAAGCATTTTTGCTGTTAGATTTTAAATGACCAATTACGGATGCACAAGTGCATTTATTTTTCAAACAATAATCAAATAGCTAAAAAATATATTTACAATTATATTCAAGAAGACCTTGTTAGCTTGCATTGACAAATTTATTTCAAAATAGATCATCTGATTTTTATAATAATATCTAATCTAGTTATTCTAAATCACAAGATTATATGATTACTCAACGAATCATGCTTTTGTTGATCGCTTTTGTGATGGTTAATAAACGTTGCTTATTTATAGTTTAAATTACATTATTTTTACTATAAAAAAAAATCCAGGGTAAAAATTATAAACAATGAATTTGTGCTCTAAGTTCTGCAATCAAAGCAACAAGTGCCACACTTAAATTTATTTTGGTCTAGTGAATTTTGATTTCGGCTAGTTGAATGCATTGATCTGGCAAAAACAGTTTCTGATATTAAATGAAGTTAACATACCTATTGTTAAGGATAAAAAATTATTAACACACATAAGAATGCTTTTTAGACCTATAATAATCTTAAGAAAAAAGCGAAAATAAACAGGTTCAATTTATAATTGCCCTTAAACTGCTCATACGGATTAAGATCTTTATTTAATATTCGAATTTAGTATCAATGTATAAAATTTCTATATTTGACTGTGTGCATTAAATGCACTTTTCATGATAGGAGGCGATTGAAAAAAACTCTATTTCAACCACACTTATACTTAGACCATACGCCAATTTAATCACTATAAGTTGATTTGAATACGATATAAAATGTTAGCTACCATTACATAAAGTAATTTAAATTATTTTTGTTTTTTTTTTAAAACCTAACATCTAGGTTCATTAAATTACAAATGAAACATAAAATTTAAAAAATTTTTTTTTCGATATGTATTTTAATTGTGTTACACAATTTATGTTCATCTACACAATTTTCTAAAACAATGTATCCCTCCCCCTTCTTTTTAATTATTTTTCTATAATTAACTTGATCATTTTGAATTTAGACAATCGTTATAATCATGTGATCTTTGAAATGTATCAAAAATTTTAAGTGAAATGACAGAACAGAAATTAAAAAAAAATTAATAAAATTCATTCGTCGTATGTTCATTGTATAGACTGCTGTTTATCAGAAAGCAATCAAAATTCAAAACTTATATTCTAGCCAATGACCAAATGGGCTTAAAGTTCTCTCTTTTTCTTTTCTCTAAAAATTGCATTGTAGTATGATAGTAAAATGATAAAAATAGAGCACTTAAAGAACTTCTAATTTGGATTATTAGAAGTCGCTTTGAGGGTATTACAATAAGTAATTGATCAAAAATTCGTTTCACTTTAGTTGATTTCTCCGACCGAAGAATTGGGTCAAAATTAGGTGTATATTTTTACAAATATTAATTTTGAATAACACAAGTATGCATGAAATAGTACTCGGAATAGAAAAGTCTGTAAATATATATATACATACACATGTATATAAATATATATTTAATAATGTATTGCTGGAGAAACAATCAGATATATGTTTTATTATAATTAAAACAAAGTATGGTCTGTGTGTTAAGCTGTTGTATTGGGTGTTAAGTTGCTAAAAAGTGTTTTTTTTTTAATTTTGAAATCACCCTTTCTTACTTAATCTCAAAATAGTTTATTGTATCTTATCTAAAGTATCCATGCTAAAAAGTATTCAACAAGTCATATTTATAGATTCATTATTTATTTTATTATAAACATAAGTATCGTTAAATAATTTACCTATGCAATCTATGTTGCACAAATAAATATTATCTATTACAATCTTTCATAAAATTTTTTTTTCTTTGTTAAGCAACTCACTTTTGCTGGAAAGTTATTTTGGAAACTAATCGTCATGTATTTTTAAACTTAAGAGAGTCGTTTGAATTTTTAATAATATTCAAATATTTTGTCGTCTATTTGTTATTCGTCAAAAATTTCTCTTCTCAATAATGTCAATATCTTAAAAAAATAGAATCAATTTCAAAATTCACAACATTTGAACGAAAATAAGATATAAAGATTTATAAAAATATTTGTGATCTAATTTATAATATTTTAATTTTATCAAGAAATAGTGATTTTGATCTAAAATTTTCTTTTTTTCAAATGACAAATGCTTAAAGTAGTTGGTTAAAAGGTCAAACCAAATAGATAAATCATGACTAATTAGCTTAAAAATTAGCGTGTTGTTCTAAATATTTTTTGACCTATCTTTTTATATGTTATTTAATTACTTAATTATACTAGCCTAAATATATAATTTGAATCAAAATATTTCTGTCATATTCAAGAAAATGTATAATAATTTTTAAGTCAGATTTTCGCCACTAAGGTTTTTCATTTTTTCTTTAAATTTTTTTTCTCTTGAATATTTTTAACTAGAAAACATATCAATTGATATTTAAATAGTTTACAGCAACCAGAATTAAAATTTATCACTTAGAAGGATGAAAAAAATTCAAATGTTTTTCTTAAGAACCCTAAATTATTGTAAATTAGAAAATACATATTTTTAGGTAATAATATTCTAATAAAGTCTAAAAATTTTAAAAAAGAAATAAAGTCAAACTAGGCGAAAATGATTGAAATAAATCATAAAAGCCGTGTTTGCCTGTCAAATATATCAATTATTCATAACTTTAATCAACAACAAAATTTCAAACTACTTAATGATTGGAGTATACAATTACAAGTAACATTAAGCTAACTGTTTTTGACTCGTTTCGTTTTTCTGTAATCTTTGAAAACTACTTAAAATTTTCTATCGTCATCAATACGGTTCTAAAAAAAATTCAAGAAATGCATATTAAATTTTTAAACTCTATGTTTTTTTATGAATTCGAAATTCGCCTTTTTTTTAACACCCAAATCGGTAAATTTAAGTCTAGGTAATTTGATTGAATAATTTTACATGAACACTCTTACCACGAATTACAAATTATAAATGAAGTCGGATAATAGAAATTTTATTTTATCTAAAAAACATAACAGATTTTTGCGTAATTTTAATAATTATTCGCATTTTTTATAGGTGCTTTAAAATAGACTTGTAATTGAATAACACTAATATTATCTTTTAAAATAATCAACTAACTAAAGTATTGTATTAAAAATTTGCTAAATTTAACAGTTTTAAAATTATTTGAAAAAAAAAATTTAAGTCTGGAAATTGATGTACACGTGATAAGTCAATCTTACCCTTGACTTTGAAATAAGATTATTGATTGGAAATTTTTTGTAATGTATGAATTATCTATGAAACATGTATGTATACTTCAGAAATTTTCACTTACTGCATTTATTTAATTTTTATATTGAATACAAACTTTATAGAGATTAATTTTTTTTTTTTGCGTTAAAATCTTTTCTTCATAAAATGATAAACTTTTTTCTGAATCAAAATTTGATTAAAAGCTTCAATAAATTTATATATTTTACTATGATGGTATTATTTGAATATTTTTTAATTAAATGAAAAATTGCATTTCTAAAAAAAGTGTGCCGAATCATGCTATGAATAAGATCTAAATACTTTTAATTTTGAAATTTGCAAATAGTAATAATAAATTTAACGGTTATTGTGTTTTTAATTAAAGAATAAAAAAGAAAAACAGGAATTGAAAAATACTACGGCTTAAATAGCAGAAATAAAAAATTTTGCAACTATTTGCTTATTGCGAAATAAAATAAATTTCAAAAGAAAACATTTAAGACTTGGTAATTTTCCCAACAATTGGATTTGATTTAAACCAACCACATATATGAAAATAGTGGCTTTAAAAGCAATTACTAAAAAAGTGTAAATCAGAGATTTAGCAATAATTTTCAAATCATTTAAGTGCACCTAATTTAAGCATTAATAGGTTCAATAAAAAGTGCTAAATTTTTCACCTTTACCTGTTAAATTATTGAACTATTAGCAGATTAAATTGGCAAATTGAAAATACCAAGAAAATTTATTTTCATTTTTTACGCTTCTTGATAAATAAAACCTGTTGGGTTTCATTTGATAAATAATTAATGAACGATTAGTTATACTTTTTTTCGAGATTTGTTTTCTCAACGAATATTCGATATAAATTTTTGTAGTTAATTAAAATAGAAAAATAATTTTATAAAATAAAAAATTCTTTTTTTTAATTTATTTTAAAAAAATGTATACGAAAGAAAACTAAAAAAAGAGGTCAAAAAAAAAAAAAAAAACAAAGCTGATGCATATTAAATGGTTATTTATGAATTATCAACAATAAAAAAAAATGATGAATTATTTCAGAAAGAAAATTAGAATTACATAATAAATAAATTATCTTCCGTTTGTGATATATTCATTATCGCTTTTTATCTGATTACCAGTTATAATTGCGATTAAAAAGAAGATTACAGCTAGAAGACACCAGAGTATAATAATTGTATACCAAGTTTGTATCATATTACGAACTAAATTCAAACAACCTTTTCTATGTTCTTCAGGCACAATAGCTATATTACATTCACTACCATAAATACCTCCGAAAATTTGTGTCTGATGATTACGCAAGATTGGTGAGGCCAATTCATCTCGATTTCTGGCACAACAACTTCTTGGTAGTCCATTTGTAACTGTTGAAATTCGGGTTCCACTTATGATAAAATCGGCCGGTGAATTAGATCCACAGCATTCCAAATGTACTTGAAGTGTGTCGATGAAGTGTGTCGAAAATGCTCGATTATTGTTGGAATCGTAAGATCGATACATTATCATTAGATGTCTTTGCTGATAATTTGTATTTTTTTCAATTGATGAACATAAATAAATACCAAATACTATTGTCGCTATTATAATAATAAACGAAATCCAAACATATACACGTATTATAAAACTACTCAAAGAACCAGATATTGCTAAACTTATTGTTGCAAATAGTCCCAAAATTACGACTAATATAATTACGCTGACTTGAACAGTTGCGAATAGAAGATTTAAAAAATTAGGATTATCAAGTAATCGGGTATCATCACCATAATAATTTTTATAGTAATTATTTGAATAAGGATTATTTATATTTGGATTATATGATGGCCTTCTATACAGTCCAATTGAGCCTCCATAATTGGGTGGAAATAATGTGTTAATAATTTGTCTCTTGCGTCTTATGACTGGAATTTTGTTCGATCCTTTCAACAATTCATTATTGTTCCTATAGTTATTATAGTCTTCGCCACCAAATAACATACGGATACTATCCCATAAAGTAGGCTCTTTTGGCCTTATAAATTCATCAATATATGGATCATCTCTATAATTATTCATATCATAATAAGACAATTGGTAATCTACGTCCGATCCATAGCTATAAATGATGAATAGTTTATTAATTTTTTTTTTAATTCGAATTTCTTTCATTATCTTTTTTACCTGGTAGCAAATACATGCAAGGCCAAAGCACAATAGTGTAAAATGCCGAGACCACTAAAAAGAAGGAATAGATTTGAAATGAAAAATAGGCTCTGACTATTGCACATTTTAAGATGATGATGGGCGGGATGCTGATCATAACATGAAGAATATTTACGATACTTCAATTTTTTTCAATAGAAAAAATTAGAATACAAGATCAACTGGACACTTTTTGGCCACTTGTTTTTAAGTTGTTTGGATGATTTTAAATAGAAATTTAAAAAGCTACAAAAGTGATTCGACGATTGCAAAAAATTCTTTCCCCTTAATAAAATACATTATAATTAGAGGATGTAAATTTGTGATTTCATTCTTGAACTTTTGCAACTACATCGAATAATTTTTATGATTCAAACACAAAGCACGCTTAATCAAATTCATAAGTTAGTCGGCATTTTGTACTCACTTGATTAAAGCACATTGATTTTACGTTTTATGATAATAGTAATTATTTATAATAAAATATTATTCTATTAATTTAATTCACATATTGAAAATTGAATTGCACAAAACAAAACGTAATATTTATTACTTTAAGTGAAATAAAAAAATTTTATATATAGGAAAAAAACAATTAACATTGAGAAAAATTTTCACTTAAACAAATATACTTAAATAATTTAAGAAATTATTCTATCTTTTAATTTTATTTTTATGCAATCTAAATCTTTCTTTCAAATTTTTTTTTCAATTTTTTTAACCATAACTTGGATCAAAATGCATCGCATTTTCATAAAATTGCGGCTGAATTAAAATCTAAAAAAAAAAAAATATATTATGAATTGTATATGATGGAATAGGCAACTAATATAAATTTTTAGTGTCACTAAATAAAGTAATTGATATAAACATTTAACCAATTAAAGCCATATATTTCAGATGGAAATAGAAAATCATTTTATTAAGCATTCGTAATACAATATATCAAACATAATATTAATGTTTTGTTGTTTCAGATGAATTTCTCTTTGAATTATTTTTTACAAGTGCAAAAAATTTAATTGAAACAACTCTAAGCTCGTATGTTCATCTCAAAACTCTTTTTGCAGAAAGAAAAATTGTATTGAAAATTCGCAGAAAAATTTGCCCGCTCAATGCAAACATTGCAAACATAATTATTCGTCTCGATAATGAATCAAGTAATTCGTATAAAAAGATACTCGACAAACAATCGAGATACTTCAGATTCAATTAAATAAAATATATATATTATATATTCTGTCAATGAATCGATGATATTTAGTCTATTTGATCACACAAAGCACAATGAAATCGCATGATATAATTGGCCAAAGTAAAAAATACAGAACATTATTCATAAAAACCGAAAATACGACTAAATCACCTAAATTTATATTATATTTAATGAATAGTCGGTTTTGAAAAGTGTCATGATAAGCATCAATCTATAACAATCAAAATTGTAAATTTGAAAAAAAAAATCACAATTCTAATAAAAATTTTCGTTTGAAAAACTATTGGAATTCCTTTATTGATAATTAAAGTTTTAATAAGTTGGAAAACGGACTTATTTATCAAGTGAATAAAATCAAGATTAAAAATTCAAAACGATGATTTAGTTGCTTGAATTGACAGATTTGAAATTAGACTAGTTAAAGCTCAAAGCGAAAAACCTGAAATTTCAATCTAATTTTAATAAAGCATATCAAATTATTGACTCAGAATTATTCCGAATTAAATTATTACTACAATTACCGTCCTAAAAAATCAAATGAGATTTATTACTAGAATGAATTCAATTTTAATGAATTTTTTTTATTAAATATTCGTATTAATCATCTCTAAAGTATTTTCTTGTTTTTTTAACCCTCATTACATTCTTTGAGAAAATGATCTGCTAGTTAATTATTTTAGTTTGAATTAAGTTGAATGAAAAAGATTATTAATTATTCAAATAATTGAAAACAAACGTAAAGTAAAATTTCAGATAAATTTTTAGTAACATACAAGTGTGAAATTCCATTTGTATTCATATAAGAATTTTCATTTAAAATTTAATTATTAGAAAAAAAATTCAATATTTCTAATGGGGAGTAGGTTAAATGACTTATTACTAAAATTGAATACAAAGTGCAATACTCCCTGAAAAGTATTTATAAAAATATATTATCAAATGTATATTCGAACTATTTTTTTATTTGATGTGTATTGTATATGGAATTATGTGCTATGTTTTAATTTAGAATTATATTCACCACTTAAAAAGTAAGAAAATTTTTTAAACAAAGATGCTCTTTAATTTCAAATTTATAGAAAAGTAGTGAAATTATACTGGATTATTTGAATGATTTATGTTTAAGAAATTTAATGACTGAAATCAAATTTTTTTTCTGAATTTCAAAATCAGAATATAAACTCTCGACATTTTCTGTTTATGATTTTTTCTTGTGTATACTTTATTTTTTAATTCATATTAATAACTCGAAGAAAATTTAAACCCTAGAAATTTCACATTAATGATAACAAAAAAATTAATTTTCGCCAATTTTTATTCTTTTAATATCAAAATGATTATAATCTTTTTCAATGAATTTATCATAATCCTTTTGTAAAAAAATGCATAAAATTAGGAATTCAACTGAATCAAGTTCTTGTTTTTATTTCAAGACATTCGATATTTTCGAAACACAAAAATAATTCTGATATGCATATTTTATTAAAAATATGCTTATTAGAGCAGGTGAAAAAAAAAAGACTTTTTGAAAAAATTATTTTTCATTTTAAATTATGAATTAAATTTCAATTATGTTTAGTAATATACCTACACATTACCGGAAACCTAATTAACAATCAGTTGTGAAAATTCTAATTAATTTTTTTAACGAATTCGTGATAATGTTCAGAGATTAAAGGAAATTTATTAAAGATTATGAAGTATGAGATTTTGCATTTTGAGAGTTCTATTAATACCTGTTGCTCCCTCTAAAAATTTTAATAGAAATTTTTAAAAATAAAATGAAAAAAAAAACATAATTTTTTAATTCGAATAATTTTTATTTTTCGTGAAAAAATACGCTTCAAATTTAAATAGTTATAAAATTTGAAATTTTGTGTTATAAATAAAAAAAAATTGATTATCGATGTTTAAAGTGACTAATTTCAACGTTTTTTTAAAATAGATGTGATGAATATCTATTTCTCAGAAATACAATCGAATGGTTTTTAAAGTATATAATACATAATTGTGAGAATAAAGAAAATCAGGAGTATAGAATATTTATTTTTTTTATTGTTTGTACTGACAAAAACATTTGATATATTTAACAAAAGATTATTTTTTATAAAGTTACTTTAATTTTATACAAAAATAGTTATATCTAGACCTAAAAAGAATTGAATAAGGTAAAATTTTTGAAATACAAAGATGCTTATCTCGATAATAAAATCTTTATTTTTTAGTTACTAGTTCATTATGTAAATTCTCGCTTATAATGTTATTTTTATGAAAATTGTTTTTATTTTTACTATTTGAAAATTTAATTTTAGTGATCATTGGAATCATGTTCAAAGAAAAAATAATTCAATGCACTTTATTGAATTATATTTGTGTAAATTATTTTATTTGAAATTTGAATTGTAAATTTGAGATCGACAAAAAAATTACGCAATTTCAGGTAAAAATTTCTTTTAAATATGAACGGTAATTCTCCATTTTACTTTTTGTAACGAAAAATTTTAGCTAAAAATTCGTTTCGACAAAGTTGTGCAAAAAATAATTAACTCATTTGAAAATAAAAATTGAGATAAGGAATTGAAGATAGTAACTTATGATAAATTAATTTTTATCAGACCCATTTTTTTTATTAAAGACATTAAAAAGTACACAAGAATTTATATTAGATTAAGTTGCTAACACTATTTCAGCATTATGTCACTTGTGTGCCTTCAAATTCAGGTTGAATAAAACTATTTATAAATTGTGTTTGAAAGGCAATTTAGATTAATTTGAAAAAAAAATTTTTTGACTTCATTAGCCAAAAGACTAATAATAAATGCAGTAAGAAACTGAAAAAATCATTTAACTTAGTTGATCATTTGATTAAAATCATTTAATACCATTCAGACAACTACTTTCTATTAGAGCAAACAAGATTCTCATTATATGACATATGGAGTAAAAGTACATTCTGTACTATAAAAAAAAAACCTATCTAATCTTAGATTCAATACTTTTTTACCAATTTTGAGACAAAGGTGTAAGTCAAATGAAAAGATAGATAAAATAAAATTCTCATTTTTCAAAAAATCATTGTTTTATTTTTTTCTTGGTTTTTCTCAACTCAACAGTTCAAATTCAATTTCATAATTGCCAAAGATTGTATCTTAATGTTATCTAATATTTTTCTTAATTTTTTTTTTAATTATATGTAAAGTAAAATATATTTTTTCTTTAATTTTGAAAAACGCAGAAAATTCGTGAATTTGTGAACCAGTGAAAAATTGAAGTTACTTAAAATTATCTAGTATCCATCGAATACTTGTTTCAATCAAGATTTAGTATTATGATTAATGGACTTTGATCTTAATTTATTATTAATATAGACTTAAAGTTCTCAATAAAACAAGATCGTTGACAATTTATGTCAATAAAAAAGTTTTTTTTATAAAAATGACAAGCAAACATTTTTAACACAAATTTTATAAAAATAAATAATATGATTACAAAAGTTAATACTCATAAATTATCTCGATAAATAGAACTTTAGCATGTCACATGAGTGATTGGGGAAAAATTAGTAAGACAATACATTAAAGGTTTTTTTACGAAATAATATGAATTAAAAAGTCAATTCAAATTGTATAAGATAACTTGGCTAAAAATTGAGTGAGGTGAATACATTTTGAAAATGGATGAATTTTGTTTTAATTGAAAAATATAAATAAAAAAAGATAAAGGGTAAAAATTTTACTTAATCTATTGCTATTTTTTCATATTTAATCTATTAGTGGCTAAAGATCAGTTTTAGGATCTTCGATTTTTATACATTCAACTGTGAAAATTAATGGACTATTCGGTGGTATTTTAGGACCAGCACCACGTGACCCATATGCTAAATCTGCAGGTATAATAAGCTTACGTTTTTCACCTTCGCATATGCCAATTAAGCCTTGATCCCAACCTTGATTAGAAAAAAAAATTAATCAAAATACCAAAAAAAAAAATTATTTAAAAATTAGTATTAAAGTACCTTTGATTACTTGACCAGCACCAAGAGTGAATGACAACGGTTCTCCACGGCCATGAGAACTATCGAAAACTTCACCATTCAATAGTTTGCCCTGAAAAAATGAAAGAAATTTAATGAAATATTTTCATAATAGAAATTGAAATTTGAAAAAAATATACCTCATAATGAATATGTAAAACATCATTTGATTTTGATCTACGATTACATTTTTCTACTTTTTTAAGAATCCCTATTTGTAATTTTTCTACTTTTCGTTCAGGTTTTGTCGTTTTTTCGTTTGTTATATCACCATCGGCAGTTACAGGATTTATAAAAAATAATATCATATAAATAAATATCAGGAAACAGACAAGTAGTCTCAAGTTTTTCTTATTAAATATAGTGATCATCTTAGATTCGACACTTGTCAGTTCTGAGTAATACTTTTATTTGTCTTCTAATTATTATTTATATATTTTTTATGATTGAAAAATAATTCATTGATAAAAATTGACAAAAATGTCTTAAACGTTGCAGCTAAAATCCACTGCGCAGACGCAAAAATTTAAATTTACAAAAACTAGATGGTGGATAAATAGCATGGTGGGCACACATTTTTGCAATACATAAAATTTAATTTTACTTAAAATTTTTTTTAGGTAAATTTTTATCAATTCTTGAGACAACTTATAGCAGGGAGATTTTATTTTAATTGTTCGAAATGAATTTTTATTTATAAATCTTTCAGGTAGATTTTTTTTTTTACGAACACAACAAGTTTTAATCCTTTTAGAATTCACTTAATATTAATAGAACAACATTCATGAAATTATTTATAAAACTTTACACCATGAATATCAAATATCATAAACTAGGGTAAATGAGGAGACAAAAATACTTATCATTAATCGAACTTTTTTTTTGAAAATTTTCTTTAGACTGTGACCTTTTGAAAATGTCGAACTATCATATTTAACATAAGGTCAAAATTGAAAAATTGGAATATAAAATTAGTACACTTTTTTTATTCCGAAGTAAATTTTTTTGTTTTTTAACTTTCTCGACAAAATTATTTCATTTGTGCTGGCCAATAATTAATAAAATATTTATGTGTTTTGGAATTAAATAATTTATCAAGCCAATCAACAAGACCATCTAAAAGCAGATCATCTATAAGAACTGTTTTTTTCGAATAGGACTCATTTTGTTTTTTGTTAAGAAATTTGCCGGATTCAACATCCGACTCATCAGAATCCGAAAAATTTTCCGAGTTATCGCAGTTATTTATCTGTAAATTAAATAAGAATTAATAATCAATTATAATTAAAATCTGAATATCTTTACATTATGCATTTCCATATGTTTAGCATGGTAAACACAAAAATACTTTCTGAATCCATTGAGACTCAATACAGTGCCAATACAATTTTTAGGATTCAAATAAAGAGATTTTCGTTTGTCAAGTGCTTGTTCTAATATTATACGATACCAATTTACATTATTTTCTAGCATCATATATGCAAACATTAATGTCTTATTTCTAAAGAAAAAATAAAAAAAAATTGTTTTTATTATTCAAATTTTTCTTAAATTACATTCGTACTTGCCTTCGGTATGGATAGACCGCTTTATAAAATTTTGGCAATAATTTATTACGTGATTCGAGATCACATAAAAGTACAATTGTTCGACATCCAGGCTTAAGCAATCTAACTAATCCATTATAGGTTTCACCTATAATGATTTAACAAAAAATAATTATTATGAACAAATTAATTTTTGCTCAATTAAAAATTTAAACTTTATACCTTTGAGCTCGTGAATATAGAGCTTATTTTGTTTGATCTCTTTTTCATTTTTACTTCCAATGTCCGGTCTACGTTTACCTAATTTTTTATAAGTTTCATCAATTCTCTGCTCCTCAATCTTTACTAAATACTGCATTGTATAACCAATCAGAAAAATAAATTGAATGCTTAGTACCACACTAATAATTTGAAGAATTTCACGTTTGGTAAAATGTTCATTTAGGTATTCGATTAAAATGAACAATTTGTTGATCATACGTCCAAGAATACCTTTTTCATTTTCATCTATCAAAGGTGTGATTTTTGCTTCATATGAAAAGTCAGTGTTTAATATCTCAGGTGAAGAAAGTTTGATGAGCAGGTTGTAGAGTTTTGTTTGAGTACGATTGAAAAGATCAGCGTCATTTGTATTTCATTTACCATCCATCCATTCGTAAAAAATATGATTCCATCTCCGCCTAGTGATAACTACTACACTTAACTTATATTCATTCAGTTTTTCATCACTTTTGATTTCACTATTCGATTTATCGTTCTCCAGTTCAAAAGATGTGGATGCTTGATTGTTCACGTCATTAAAATATTTCTTAAATATATAATTATTATTTGCCGTATCTTTCGTTTGATTGTTTATTAAGGCTAAGACGAAAGATTTTTGATCTTCAAGAGTTATGTAGCTGAATTTAAATTTTTTTCTATTGAACATATTTTGTTTAATAAAACTTCGCATACTAATCATTTCCTCGTCTAAATTATGATCTTTTTTTGAAATTATTAAAATGGTGCACAGAATTCGTTTATTTTTCACTGATTCAACTGGACAAATTTCTTCAAAATTTTTCTAATAGAAATAAATTATCAATAATTAATAATAAAATTTTAAGTGATGAAAAATATATAATCATACCTGCGAAGTGATTTTAGGAAAAAGTAGGAATTTATTTGAGTCTATTATTTCCCATAATGTTTTGGATTTAAAATCCTCCTTTGCACCACTTGCAACTTCTGGCCAACTAGCGTTTTCGTTGAAAATAAGCATATATTTCAATGATGAATCAAGTTTATACTTATTTATAATGTCTTGATTTGTTTTTGTACTTTTGATTAGATTTATAAAACTAGTTGCTGATTTGTATATCGGTGATGAATAAGTTTTACTATCAAGGTATGTTTTGTTACCATTGTGTTTGCTTTCACTATTCAATTGATTAGTATTTTCGATCAGTACATGTCCACAAACAGCATAATCACGATATTTATAGGCAGTAACTAAATATCTTAAACGAATATTTTTGTCTTGGTTTACGAAGAGAATTCTTATTTTGTTGTCAAAACGCCATCCATTTAAAAACTCAAAATAATTTGCATAATTTATATTTTTAATCAGCGTATTTTTTAATATACGCCTGATGAAAGTGACAATTTTATGGGAACTAATCTGTTCTTCTCTGTAAAATTTTACTATTTCTTCTGTTAATCCAATTATTTGTGGCAATTGATTTGTATTCACGCCAATTTTTTTGACCAATTTATAATCCTTGTCCACGTTGATAGTATGAAGATGAACACCAATTGAGAAAAGTTCAATTGAAATTCTTTGCCAAATCACAGCTACTGTTGAGCATTGTGGGCATTCAGTTGTCGAATCTGAATAAAATAAAATCAACTGGGGATATTTCATTGATTCAGGGACTATTTTGCTGCTATAGGCTCTGAAAAGAGATTTTTCACTTTAAGTTTTAAAATTTTAATTAGTAAATGATATATAATATTTACTTACTTATGACTTATTTTTTGCCTATGTAAAATATCCATATGATTCATTTGCCATGTTTTGTTATTCTTTTCATCCTCATAGTAGTTTTCATCTTCCAATTCATTTCTTTTGAATGAATTGTAGTCTGGCGTTTCTCTAAAATTTGGACTATCTGCAGTGATACCGTGCTTATCAAAATCTTCTCTTCGTTCAGGATTCATCAATAATTTATAAGCTTCATTTATTTCAAGAAATTTAGTTTCCGTTTTCGAGTTTGTATCAGGATGCCTAATATAAAATTTCAATATAAATAATGTGTAATTATAAATTAAAATTAAAATTTCAAAATACCATATTTTAATAAGATTCCTATAATTACGTTTAATTTCATTGATGGATGCTGTATGCTTGACGCCAAGTATTTCATACGGATCTCTAATTGAATAGATCGGGTAACTATTTAAAACAAAGTAACAAAACACTATTACCCAACAAAATAATTTCATCATAAATCAATTTAGATGGATATTTTTTTTTGAATAAAAAATGATTAAGATCATTCTTTCAGATGTATACAAACAGATTTATTGAAATAAAATAAATAGAATTTATTGATGAAAAGTGATTAAAAAAACGACAAATCTTTAATTGATCAGACTATTACTTCGAAAGTAAATTATAAAAATTACTTATGAAAAACATGCAAATTATAATAAAAAACGATCATGTTAAAAAAATTAGTTCCAATTTTAAGAATTTTTTATAATTTATTTTACAGATTACATTGTGATCTGTTTAAATATAAGAAAAATTTAAAACTCCAATGCGCTTGCCAAAAAATTTTATAGAACTTTTTCCAAAATTGACCGAACATCGAAGTACGAATAGTGGGAAATTTAAAAGAAAAAATGAATCTATTATTTTCTGATCAGTATGAATTCGTAATCAAAATTATACATTTCATTTTTTGAATTGGAAAAAAATTGAATGCTTTTTTGTTTTTTTTTTAATATATGTAATTTTAGTATATGTATAAAAAATGAAATCTTTCTTAAGAATTTTTAAAAGCAACGTATAAATTATTTCATTTGAAATTTCAAATTTTTTATGAAAAATAGTACCTTGACAAGCTTCGAAAAAAAAAATTTGAAATTTTATTATTATTCAATAGATTGTAAAAAAATTTGAATATTTATATAAATTGTTAACAGATTTTTATACTTAATCGGCATTAAATTTTGTTCAAATCGAACTCAAAAAATTTGGAGTAATAAAAATTTAAAAAAGGCTCCTCAATTTATTTAGAGTTAAGCTGATAGATTGCGCTATAATTTTTTTGATTGTTCTAAAATTTAAAAATATTTTGATTTCTTGATTATAGACACGTGTGAGAGGACTTGGGTAGTTTCTTTTTTGGCTTATATTACTATTTGAATGAATAAATCATAATCTAAATAATCAAAATGACTGAAAATGAAGCGTCAATAGTCGAAGAAATCAGTTATGAAGAAAAACTTAAATTTTCATCAGTTATAGCACAACCAATGGCTTCGAAAAAATTGTGCAAAAAAGTGTTCAAATTAATTAAGAAATCATGGAAAAAAAAGAAAATGTGTAATGGTGTAAAAGCTGTACAGAAAGCAATAAGAAAAGATGTGAAAGGTGATTCGAAAAATTTATTCATAGATACGAATTTTATTTTTCTTTAAATATTTATTGGATTTTAAATTTATTTAAAAATGATCTCAATAAAGGTATCGTAGTATTTGCTGGTGATGCTTCTCCGATTGATGTAATAAGTCACTTGCCAGTGTATTGTGAAGACAAAAATATTCCATATATTTATGTCCCATTAAAACATGATATATCACAAGCAATGGGCGTATACAGACCTTGTTTATCTGTATTGATAAAACGAGATGATGATTATGGCGAATTATATGATGAATGTGTCGAACAGATCAACAAAACAACAATTATCCTTTAGACTAAAGTTCATTTCATTGAATTTATTTAATCAATTATTATTTTATATAAATTTTATAAAAAGATTGAGTGCCTGAATCGAATATATTATAAAAAGTATTGTTCTTAAGAAGTTAAATTAAATAAAATCAAAATTAATGAAATTATTTTTTCACTTTATGTATTAAAAATATTGCAATTATCAAGAATATGGTTTCATTATCAAAAAGCAAAAAAAAAATCTTATTATACTCCGTCTAAAATAAATTTTATTTGTTTTTTTTGCCAAACTTATTTGAATTTGATTATATTAGATTTTTATATATAATGTATTTAAATGCATTATTTGATTGAATTGTTTTGTTCAAGTTTTGGCTTAGTATAGTTGAAAAATTAATTTTCTTGTAAAAATAGATATGATTAAAGCTAATTGAATGTCTAAATTTCAGGCAAACAAAATTCAATTAATTATGATTGTCAATCATGATTTTATACAAAATTATAAAATAAGTATTTTAAAGACGATAACTGTCTAGAAAAGGCAATACTTGTTATGAAATGTATTATAAATATATATAACTATTAAATATAGTTTAAATAATGCTAAATATCACAATTTTCAGCTAGTATTTACATTCAATTATTTACAAAAATTTCAAACATTTATTGTTCAAATGTTCTAAACACAAGTTTCTGAATTAATTACAAATTTATTACAATTTGGATTGATCACTTCTTCGCTTAAAGCAAAATTAGGCAATTTTGAAATTGTCACATAAAGTGAAATATCGTTTTTACGCAACAAAAATTCTGTTCCATGTTGCACCATTCTATTACTTAATTCATCGCAAATCAGACTCCAATTCGAATAGTTAGCAAGCGGATTCGTACTTTTTTTATCCTCATGATTTCTTTGGTCACTTTTACTTTGATTGTAAAACTCATCAAATAAATCTTCCTCAGGTGTCTCAAAAACTCTAGATGATTTTGATTGAAAGCGTTCTAAGAACACAAGTGGACTTAGATCATATTTAAGGCAAGTTGCCAGGTATTTGATGATTTGTTGTGGTTGTTTTGTTTTTTTCTCTTGATCTTCACGATTATCATTCCAGTTATTTTGTTTCTCTTTAATTGAGTCATTAGAAGGGCTTGAATTCACACTTGTTGGTAGTAAAAGCGGCAATTGTTGTCTGGTAGTTTTAAGATATTTCTGCAATGATTTTGCAAAGAATGGGAACACTGTTAAAGCAGCTTCATGGCATTCCATTGGAACACTCGTATCTAAAAAAACAGATTAATGATTAATATTTAAATTTAAAACATTTTATTTAAAATTACGTTTATGTCAATAAAAATTGAAAAATTTCCTTTCTTGAATTAAACTCTTATTTTTAAATTCTAGGGATAAATCAATCAATATCAATAATAATAATATAAAAATAAACATCTCTTATAATTGAGTGAATACTTTATTTCACATTTTTCAAATGAAATATTTTTATTAGCGATTAAGATTAAATTGTGATATTTTGAAATTTATCTCATTTTTTTTTATCATAAAATAAAATCAGATCAAGTTTAGTTTACATTTGATATAAATTTGATGTGAAATTTTCGTCAGAGAAAAATCTGTCAAAAGATTAAATTTTTTATTCATTATTCTGATAGCATTCAATATAAAAAAAAACTGATGTTCAGTAGTTCTGAATTTCAGCAAATTCTCACCATTTACCTGACAGATTAAGTAATTTAGATTTTTTACTTTTTTCTGATTGTGCTAGAGTCGTGTGTGTCTTTGTACAACTGTTTTATTATGCCATTAAAATCTTAATTTTCATTGCCCTGATGTATCTATATCATTAAGCAGCACACAATTTTAAAAATAAAAACACATATGAGAAATGGCCACTCTAATACTATGTTCTGTTCAATTTAAAGGTTAGGCATAGAAATCTACCTAATAAGTGGTTCAAATAGGTTTGTTTATAATGCAGCAACGAATTAACTAAAAATCCTAGTATTACTAATGTGAAATTTTTTTTTTTCATACCAATTCTACCTAAATATATAGATAGAAATTTCAAAATAATTTTTAT
>BLXL01010407.1:0-33789 GCA_023170135.1 Acarapis woodi
ATTGTGAACAAATATCTTGTGCCGCAGGTACACAATTTAAGTGTACTTGATGAAACACGGTACCTTTAGGACACATCCAAGAGTGTCTAAGAATAGACAATAGTAAGAAAAAAGAAACAATGAATTAATTTTGAAAAAAACTTACTTTGCCCCTCCGATACAATAATGAAATCTGGATTGTAAATTTTAAGAATCATGTATGCATTTAGCGGAAAAAATGATTAAAAAATTCGTTATTTTAATAATACTATATTATATAATTGGATTAATTTGATAAATACAATACACTTACACTTGACAATTCAGTGAATTATCTGCATAGTAGCCATCCTTAAAATTTGAGCAACTAAATTTTGAATTAGCGAGTAAAAGTTCAAGCTAATAAAAAGAAATTTTTGAGAATAGTTTTCGATAATTTATCATTCTAGATTACCTCACTAGGTTTTTTTTCTTCTGCTTCAGCCGCAGCTGCTTCTTCTTCTTCAGGTGATAATTTGGCTACTTTAGAACTAATTATGGCCTACGATTTCAAAACAAAATTTCTTTATTTAATTATAATCTGATAGGCTTACCTACTAGATAATTTTACGAACCTTTGGTTTCGATGACGCTAATTGATTGGATCGGGGTGGATATGAATGTGAACGTGTTGGTGGCGAATAATTACTTTCATTATTATCATACTGAGATCTCGGATATGGATTAACGTTGCTTTCATAATCTCCCTATAAAACATAGCGATTAATTAATGATTGGAAATTGCATACAATCACTAACCTGGTACTGAGCGAATGCGAATCCGATCGTTAAAAAGCAGATGATTAGTAAAAATCTCATGTTATTGCACGTTAACAAGTATTTTGAACTAAAAAAGAAATATTTTTAATTTGAGAATTTTAAAAAAATTTACTAATTTTGCAATCAATTGATTGTTTAGTCACATTTGATACACATTAATTATAGTAAAGATGATTTATAAGGCTGCTTTAGTAAGCTATTAATAAGTATCCTGAGACTAATTAATTTTAATTATTCTTAAATTAATTAACTTGTGATTATTGAGCCGAAAGAAATATTTTTTAGGCATATTTTCCAATTTATATAGAAATTTAAACTTTAAAGAATAGTAAAAAATCATGAAATATATTTAAAAAAAACGAGTGATTAACTCACCTGAACGAAAAAAAAACTTTTTTACTTTATATTTATTGGATACAATTAAATCATTGAATCCTGATTCATTTAAATTCGATAAATTTGAATAAAAAATTATATTTTTCAGAAAACAATTTCAAAAATATCAAAAATAATTTTTTTCTCCACAAATTCAACACTTGAAAATTAAGAAAATTAAAATTTCAAAAAAATAAGTGAAAAAATAAAACAAAAACTTGAACACATCAAACGAAATAAGCAAACTGAATGTTGAATTGGTTTGCTTGCCTATATTTAAGACAATCATCTAAATTTTACCATTTGACTTAATTTTAGCCGCTCTTAAAGATTCATTTTACATCCTACATTCTTATATTATTCGATACGCGTACTTACACATTTCTAACTTTTGAATTCTTTTTGAATTATATATCATTCTTTTGACCTGCCTTTTTACATACTTTTTATGAATCCGTTTTCATACAAATACACATCTAAAATGGCAGGCCGAAAATCGTCGACTGCTAGTAAAAAATAAATTCGTCAAAGTTTATTAAGGTAACCAGTTGAATCGAAAATAAAATATTTTTTTTCTAAATAATTAAAATTTTCAATTTAATTAAATTTTATTTCTTTTTATATTTTGAAAAATTGATTAGCTTTTTTTGTTTTAGCTTTCAATTCGCTAACTATAATTAATAAACATATACCTGTCTAAAAACTTTTATCATCAAAAATATTCTTATAAAAAAACAAAAAAGTATTTAATCTTGAAGTGAAAAAAATATACAACTTCAGCATCTGCATTATTAATAATATGTATTAGCTGATTATCATTTCAAATATACTGATTAGGACCTTTTATTGAAGTGCCTATGATAAAGTTTCTAAACTTGTCCATCAAAAGTGAGTGATGAGGTAAACTTAAAAAAAGTTTAATTCAGTAGATAGCTACCATACAAAGTATCAATAAAAATGAAAAGAAATATTGGTGAATGCATTGTATGCACGCCGATCAAGATGTAAAATCGGTAATATTCTTGAACTCTTATTTAGGAAAAATCAGAATACTGGAACTTAGGCTTCACCCTATAAATGAACGAAAGTGTCTCTAAAAAATAAATTTTTTAATTCCTTATTGATCTCATTTTTGATTTGACGCATTTTGCATATTCAAATGTATCTATTTATGATGACAGGTTCATTTAAAATACAAATTCAATAAAAAAAATGTTATTCAAACAATTTTTAAAATTTTCAATTTGAAAAATCGTAAATTAGAACAAGATTACACTATATTATTACTATTTGTTTAAATAAATTTTTTTTTTTAATTGTGGTTTGAAATCAGACTTTTTATTTGCTTTGATATATATTCAATACAAACGAATAATTTCTTTTAAATTTACACCCAAAAAAAGTTAAAAATTATTTGCATCTTACCATTTTATATTGAAAATTGTTAGAAAAAATTATATTACATTCAACAATGAAGATGATTTGTGATACAAATCAGGAAAAATTCATAAAAAAACGGTATAAATATAAATACATGATAGATCAAAACAATTATTTGTGTTTTTTTTTTATTTTTTTTATTTCCATTTTGAAATTTACGAACATGTTAATCATTCTAAATTTTCTACATTGAAAATAATTTTTTTTTTTTTTTGTTCTCGATAAATTTTTCCTTCAATTTAAAACAGTGAAAATGTTTTAATTTAGTTTTTAGAACTTATCTCGGGAACAAAAAACTTATTAATCGAAATTTTTTTTTAGGAGAATGACTTGAGGGGTTTTGACGATTTTTTTTGTTTTTTTCAAGCTCTTAACACGTGTGCCAAGTAATTTTAGAAATTCAAAATATTAAATTGATTGATAATCATTTAATAGATTTCAGCTTCTTTTTTTAATTTTTTTTCGCCCTTTTATTGCCTGCTGAAATCGAATCAAAAAATGATGGGCTTGCGTGCTTGCAAAAATATTCATTTCACCATCATTGATGATATTTATTGAGTAATTTCTAGTGAATAATGATGAATTAAAAAACATTGAAGAACTTGGTGAGCAAAAAATATCTGAAAGAATTCATTAGGTTGTAGCACACAACAATTTAAAGAAAATTATATGATAATCTTTTAAAACTTTCAAAACTTATCAAAATGTATAGCAAAAAAGTTTTAAAACTGACGCATTATTTCAAATTCAGGCAAAAATAATGCTAAAAAAAGAGCATTTTATTCTTAAATGTGTAAAAAAATTTAATGAAGGCATTTACAGACTATTAATCGGAAAAGAATGATTTCAAATGAAAAATTTTTTAAATATCAGAGCTTAAAAGTGATTTGGAATCATTTCATTCTCTTCCACAAAAATAAATAATCGATTTTCGCTTTTCGTTTTATAAGAATTTGATAGCCATTTATTGTCTTAGAATTGAGATGAGAAATAAGATTAAAAAGAAAGTGAATCGAACAAATGAAAATTTATAAAACTATTTAGGTATATAAATTATTGATTGAAAAATTATATTTGATACGCAAAGTTGAAATGGTTTTTTGACTGTTAATTTAATTAATTTTGCACTACATTATATACTGAATACATTTTTGTTTTTTTTGTCAATGTTTTATCTTATCACTTAAAATTTTTTTGTTTCATTATTAAATATTTATATTTATCACTACTGAAGAATCAATTTCGCTCAAATTATTCACTCGAAAATTCAAATTCTTGCATAAATTTCTATGATTTTTACTAGTTAATTTGTAGATAATAATGCAAATAATATCTAATTTTTCATGTCAAATAATATAATTTGATTCTTTTTTGATAAAGAGAAGACAAGGATCTTTCAATTGTACGAAATTGTACAGTAGTAGCACAGTGTATTATTTGATTTATAAAATAAAACTTTATAGTAAACCTAATTCTTGTAATTTCGTTTGATACAATGAAAAAATCCAAAGTAAATCATTAAAATTTAAAACTTGTCTTCTTAAAAAAAAATAAATTTTGATTTGTCAAACATTAGAATAATGTTGATATATAAAAAATAAATATTCGAAATTATGAATACAAGTTAATTGTATTAATTGATGTTTGTTTAAATAAACTTGAATTAAGCATTACAGTGATTTTGGTTGTATCNNTTTGGAGATCTGAATAAATTCATAGTTTTGGTTGTATCAACAATTTGCAGGTTTAATACGAATTTATTTTAAAAAGTCTACTTATTTAATTAAATAGTGTATAAATATCTAAAAGAATTCGAATATTTGAAATATCATCAAAAATTTACATTTAAAAAAAAAATTTTTTCGATTTATTAATTCACACAATAGGGAGTAGATAAATAAATATACTAATAATTTAGTATATTTTCACTTCTAAAATTTGAATAAATGCCTTTTGTGGACGTTTTATTAAAATTTCTTAATTAGTAAACATTTTCAAATTAATTTTGTATCAATGACTAATGATATTGCGCGAATGAAATTATATTCTTGATTAGTTCTCTATAAATCATAAACCTGATTAATGGAAAAACTTCTTGAATCATTTTAAAAATTCTAAATAGAATATTCAATTTGTGCATAAAAAAAAGCTTTTTTGTTAGAAAAAGGAATCAGTAATTATTTAGTTTTTTGTTTTAATAAATTTTAATTTGAATAATTTCTTAGATATATGTATGTATTTCTAAAAAAATGAAAAGCTATTTCTTGATCCTGTAGACAAAAGATCAGATAAAAAAATGTCTAACGAATAATTTTTTTTCTTAAAATATAGTCATCTGATTCTTTAAATACGTATTATATATTATCTAAAATGACCTGTATTGTTATATAAATTATTGTAATTCTCATTTGCATTATTTAAAGTCTCTATAAAAGCTTTTTGAAAACAAACCGTTTTTGTCAACTTTTTAAACTGCCTATTATATTTAACTCCGGGTTTTGATTATTAAGTGTTTTCAATTTAAGACCAATAAATTTTAATTGAAAATCTTATCATAAAAATAATTTATTATTATAAATTTATAAAATTCATCCAATATTGATACTTTCTACCAAACTAATGAATATGTATAAAAGATTTTTTTAATATTTCAATTGATTTGAAAATACTTAAAATAATTAATGATTGTAAAAAAAAAATATTTCGCAATGATTAAAATAAGTTTGAAAAAATAAATTTCACAAAGAAATCGATAATTATTCCAATAAAATTATTAGAATTAAAATTGTTTCACAATTATTAAGATATTGATTTAATAAGAAAAATTTCATAGTTTGATACTAAATAACAAAAGGAGTTAAATTCAATTTATAAAAAAAAATAAAGTATGAATTTGTTTTTTAAACATATCAAATTATTTATAATTAGATACTTAAAAGTTTTCTAAATAATTATAATTCGAAAATTGATTCGTAAATATCATTGATTTATGATTCCAAGACAAAAATGTATTAATTTTCATTTCTCGCCAATTGACTTATGTAATTCAAAAATTTCGCTTATTTTATTTATAAAATAATTTAAAATCAAAAAAGTCCTCATAAATTAGTAATAAGAATATTTGAATAGCGTTAAATAACAAATTTAATTTCAAAAAAGAAATTCTCAATTTTAACTTAAAAAAGAAATGAGAAAAACTAATAAAAAAAAACGTGAAATTACATTTTTAGCATAAGAAAAAAAATCGAAATTATATTAATAAATTGTATTCGTAACAATCATTCAAAAAAAGTATGTATTAAAAAAATTATTAATCAACGTCTAAATATTCTTTGTCACTAACAAAAAAAGAAACGATAAAAGAGAATTTTTTCGAAATTTTTTCGATTAATAAATATGAATCAAATGGAAATCGTCAAAAAATTTCAAGCATACCTTTTAAATTAAAATATTTTATAATAACTTCCATACCTGATTTATTCATGTCACGAAACTTATTAACGCACATATAAGATCAAGGTAAATAGAATAAAATCTAAAGATCTTAAAATTCATTAGATCACCTTATTATTATGAATTTTTTGTTTACTACTCTTAATTTTGAATTGAAAAGCTTTGTGAATCTATTTATCCAAATTCATTATTAACGTTAATTTATACATTTAAACGAAAAGCATTTACTTGCTAAAAGTTGATCGCTACTATTTAAAATATGCGATTGTGTAAAAAATTCTCGTTTTATTTACTAAATAATAGAGCGAACAAAAGGAAAATCAGTTTGTTGGGCTAACTAACATAACAAATTCTTTTAAAATTTGCGAAATATTATTTTCTTATTTTATTTAAAAAACAATAAAATATGTCATAACGATAAATTGAATCAGATTGACGAAAAAAAAAACTCAACAATCAGTATTTAGTGAATAGAATTTTGGTCAGCATAAATTTGCATGAGTATATCAGAAACCTGATACACGTTCGTTTAGATCTCAGTATTTTTTATTCATCATCTTGTTGCGTAATTTTCCATTTTTTGAAATTTTCTCTACCTCTGATTCATACATAGCTCATTCAGAAAACACATGAATTATTAAATTTTTCAAATGAAAGTCGTTTTAAAAGATGGCAAAGTCAGTGTGATACTAGGGGGGAATCGAACTCGGCTATCACTCAACCTTACACTAACCTATCCAATTGAGCTACTAACTACCAAGTTAATGATCACAAAAAGATTACAGATATTTCATTTAATAATTTGTAATAAATTTTGACATACGATATTATTTTAAGAGTTTCGAAGAATGAGAACTGAGTAGAAACAAATATTTGTAAAGAAATAGAAATTCTTTGTTTGAAATCGAACTAAAATATGATTACAAATCTAACTTTTTAATTTCGAAAAAATATATTTTATTTAATTTAAAAATTGGAGAACAATATTTTAAACTTTACATTAAAAGATTAACTAAATTGAAATACTAAGTCATAATTTACTGAAAAGCATTTAAAATAATAATAATTTAAATAAATTCACATTCTTCTCAAAATAAAATTTACAAACTAATCAAAAACAATAATAATTTAGGCTAACAAAGATCTACCTGTCATTTCAACAGGCTTGTCAATACCTAATAATGCAAGCACTGTTGGAGCAACATCGCATAAAGCATCTTTAGCTGAAAAATTTTTAGTAAATTTATGATTACCAGTTATACAGAACGGCACACGATAAGTAGTATGTGCAGTATGTGGACCGCCCTTTGCATCTAACATTTTTTCTAAATGAAAATGAAATTTATGAATAAGTTCTAGATTTTTTAATAAAATTATTCAATTACTTACCTGCATTACCATGATCTGCAGTTACCAATAATACATAACCATGCTTATTACATGCATCCAAAACCATTCCAATAGCTTCATCTGTTGCATTAACTGCTTTTACAGCAGCCTCATATTTACCAGTATGCCCTACCATGTCAGGTGGAGCGAAATTGCACATAATAAATGGATGTGTTCCTTTTTCAATTTCTTCAATTAATTTTAGAGCCACACCTTTAACACTCATCTCCGGTTGAAGATCGTAGGTTGCAACTTTAGGCGACGGAACCATAAAACGAGTTTCTCCTTCGAATTCTTTCTCTTGACCTCCGTTAAAAAAGAAAGTGACCTGTTTAGTAAAAAGTGTTTTATTAAATTAATAATAAATTGCAACTATATAAATGATAAACGTACATGAGCATATTTTTCGGTTTCGGCAACGTGATATTGTGTTAATTTAGCATTTGAGATAGCTTCCGCGAGGACATTTTTAGGAACAAGAGGAGGATAAAGGATGGAAAATGGAAACTCTTTTTTGTATTGTGTCATAGTGTACAACTTGAGATTTTGAGGTATATTTACATCACTTGTAAAGTTTTGCTGAATTCCAAATGTTTCAGTAATTTGTCTCATACGATCTGATCTATAGTTAATGAAAACTAAAGTGTCGTTTTCTTTAATCAATCCATTTTTGTCTAAAATGATTGGTTTTAAAAATTCATCTGTTTGAGCATCACTTTTGTTCGTGTATCGACTATTCACTAAATCGATCACATTATTTTCGCTAGTTTGCTCTCCTCTACCAGCAACTAAACCTTCAAATGCAATTTGAATTCTTTCCCACCTTTTATCACGATCCATAGCATAATAACGACCCATTATGGTGGACAATTTACCGATACCCAATTGTTTTGTTTTATCTAACAAAAATTTTATTAATACTTGATCATTATTTATGTGATAACCATATGAGCATACCTAGAACTTGTTTGAGGTAAGTAACACCACTTGTTGGTGAAGTATCTCTACCATCCGAAAAGAAATGAATAAACACTTCAGGAACATTGTGTGATTTGGCTCCTTCTAAAAGGCTGAAGAGATGATCGATATGAGCGTGTACACCTCCATCGCTTAGAAAATAAAAATTTTGAATAAAAAAATCATTAATCATTTCAAAATGAGATTTAGGAATAAAAGATCATTCAAATTTAATAACGATATAGGTATTACGCTTTTGTATAAAAAATTACCTGATCAGACCAAGGAAATGTAATCTACCGTTACTGATTTGTTTTGCACGATTACATGCGTCAACAAAATTTTCGTTCTCAAATATTTTCTTACTTTTTACATCTAGATTTATTCGAACAATATCCTGGTACATCACCCGACCAGCACCAATATTCATATGACCCACTTCCGAATTTCCCATTAAACCATCTGGCAATCCAACAGCCAATCCTGAAGCATCCAAAGTAAGATATTGATCTAGTGTCATTGAATTAATGATTTGTATATGAAAAATAATGAATTAATAATAAATGAAAAATTTAGATAAACAAATTGGAATAAATTACCTTCATTCATAGATAATTTATCCATAACTGGTGTCTTAGCGTGATAAATTGCGTTTCCATTACAATTTGGATCATCGCTTATCCCCCATCCATCGATAACTATAAGACAAACTTTATTTTGAACCATTTTGATTTTAAATTAAAATCTAAACTAATAAAGAGACAAAAAGATTCTATTCCTATAAATCAATTCTTTTTCAAATGACATTTACAAATAATAATTCGCACGCACACAGATAATGAAAAATAACGTTAGATTATTTAATGAGAATTCGAACTTTAGAAAGTAAAAAAAAAAAATTTTTGGAAACTGAAGGCGCGAATTTTCAAATCAAGAATGAAAAAAATTTCAAAAAAAAGCGCTTTTTTTGTGATTTTGCTAAATATCCAAAATTGTTCGTTTTTCTAGAAATTCAGAAAATTAAATAAGCATTAATTCAGTCCTATTGATTTTTTTGCGGCTATCAATTTTCTTATTTATTATTGATTCAAAATAAATATTTTTTGCATGTTTGTCTGAATTTTTGTTCAAAATTATTCAAATGAAATGATTGTATAAATTGTCTCAATCATTTCTAGTACGATCAATCGAACAATCTTATTTATTTAGAATAAAGTTTCAATTAAGTAATCAAAAGTGAAAAAAATAAAGTTAAACAACTCAACGAGTGGAAGAACAATGTCTTCCAATTCACTTCCGATCCAACCTGAACTTATGCAACTTGATCAAATAAATGATGAAGCACTCTCAAACAATCTACCTGCAGCTACAAATATGGAATTAGATTTAGAATTTAATCAAGAAGCATATACGGTAGAGAATTCAACGATCGATATCGAGCAATATGCTCAAAATTATCATGGATGGAATAAATTGCTCAGACTGCTCTTCATTGCTGAACATTCACAAACTCTCAAAATTGAAGCTCTCAAAATTGTCCTAAATTATGTTAAAGAAAACACATATAATACATCGATGTATACGAAAATCTATTTTGCATTACAACAATCACTCGAAAAGCAGTTACCCGGTAAAACAGTGGATAATTATATAGGTCAATTAGATCAACAATGGATCGAAATGAAAAATAAACGAGCACAGATGATACTTGAAAAATTAGACACTGATCTTAAGAGCTCAAAATCAAGTTCAATCAAAGAAAGCATTCGACGTGGTCATGATGATTTAGGTAGTCACTATTTAGACATGGGTGACTTAAATAATGCACTTAAATGTTATATTAAATCACGTGATTATTGTACAAACAACAAACATGTACTTGATATGTGTCTAAATGCTGTTAAAGTTAGTATATACCTAAAGAATTGGTCGTTTGTTTCATCGTACGTAATGAAAGCGGAAAGTAATCCGGAATATGCAACAAATCTCCAAATTGTAACTAAACTCAATTGTGCTTCGGCGCTTGCATATCTAGCGAATCGAAAGTACGATATGGCTGCCCGTTCGTTTTTGCAATGTAATTTTGATCATTTCACAAACGATGCCAACGAATTCTTAAGTGTAAATAATGTTGCAACCTACGGAGCTTTATGTGCTTTAGCTAGTTTCACACGTGATCAACTTTATCGTATGGTCATCACGAGCAATACGTTCAAATTGTTTCTTGAAACAGAACCGCAACTTCGAGAAGCACTTCAGAAATTTTATGATTCAAAATATGCTAATTGTTTGTCTATTTTGGATGATCTTAAAGATAATTTCTTACTTGATCTCTACTTAGCTCAACACGTCAAAACACTTTACACTAGAATTCGAAATCGCGCTCTTATTCAATATTTTTCACCTTACATTTCAGCAGAAATGAACAAAATGGCGATCGCATTCAATACAAACGTTAAATCGCTTGAAGATGAAATTATGCAATTAATTTTAGATGGTCAGATACACGCTCGGATCGATTCGCACAACAAAATTCTTTACGCCAAAGATATTGATCCTAGAACGGTTACGTTTGAAAAAGCAATTCAAATAGGTAAAGAATGTAGTCTGCGATCAAAAGCTCTTTTACTCAGACAAGCAGTTATTAAACACGGCTCGATACAAATTCGAGGACATGCAAGCATTGGAGGTATGGGTCAAATGGATGAAATGATGATGTTTGCGCAATAAATGTAATTCAACCTAATTACAATTAAAAAAATATCATCTTTAAGAGGTGTTTATATGTTGTATTTTTTGTGATTCATTTTCGATTTATTTGTGTATTAAGGAGAGAAACATGGATTTAAAAATTGATGCGTCAAAAGATCATTTTTTATTTTGCTGATTTTCAATGATAATAAATTTTACGCATTCAGATTCGATTTTATTAATCAAGATTACAAGTTTGTTCATGAAATTCATTTGTCATTATAAAATGTAATAAACCGGCTGAAACTCTTGACCGTTGTAAATTCAAATCTAGATTATGATTCCAATCTCTTCCCCATCGTTTGACTTGAAATTCTAGTTCTAATCTTGATAATCTAACTGCTTCATCCACGGTGATTATTTTATTAATTAAAGCTAAACTAAGTATTAAAGATTTTAAATTGTCAACAACAAATCGAAAACCAAATAACGAATCAAATTGAAATGAATTTAAATATTGACTAATTTTGGCCTTTGTTTCAAGAGGTATTTTATCTAAAAACATACTTTCTGTCACAGGTAAACTACATCCAAATTTATGTTCAAATTCTCTGATCATTGGATTCCATCCTTCTTTTAAATAATTACTTAATTCTATAGAAAAAAGAGCTGTTAAGTTATTCTCATTTTCTTTTTCAAATCTATAAAAATACCTTCAGGTTCACTAACTCTAAAACATAAGGTATCAGATTCCAGCAAATTAATTATTTGTTCGATGGCTTGTTGTTTATTTAAGTTATATGGATTATCAAGTTGAGTGTTAACGAGTGTAGTAAGATGCATTTCTTCTCTTTTGATACTATCTTGTTGACTGTTCCATTCTTGTGCAATAGCTTGAGCAAGCGATTCATTGCGTACTTGAAATATTTTACCTTTTGGTGTTTTTAGTGTTCGATCGTCTAACTTGATTTTATATTGATTATCTTTATCTAATTTGACGGATGCTAGTTTATAAAACTTTTTTTTCATTTCTGAAAGCAAATAATTATTTAAATATAATTTAATATTCGAAAATTTAGATAAAATCAGTCGTTTGTTGAAAAAAAAAAGAAAGTAAAAAAACAATTAACCATCTTTTGGAAATCAATTTATGAGAAAACTATATTACTTGCCTAAAAAACGTTTTTGAAAGAATAGTTGACATTTTAAATAATTCCGATATTCAATTAGTTGTAAAGTTTCTCTGAAAATCATCTTCAACTTTATTGTTAATTTTCGAGAGCTAAAAATTCTATTTTACACCTTGCAGGTTTTTTTTATATATTCTTGATGTGAATTTCTATGTAGGTCTTAAAATTTTTGTTTACATTTTAAAATACACATGGTTTAGTTTGGTACATAAATTCGATGGCAGCACATGTTCAGCTGTTTAATAATAATCAATTTAATGTGAATTTCACATAAAAGTCTGCAAGTGTTATTTGATTTTCAAAATTTGTTCAAGAAACATTTTTTCTTATTTATATTAATTTGAATCATCATTGGTTCTAAATATTTATAATAAGGCTAATTTTATAGGTTGAATTAATTTTTTGATATTTTTTTTATAAGTGAGATTTTTTTTGTATTTGAAGGTAGGCTCAAATTAAATGAGCATCTCAAAAATTTCAGAACTAAATGTTTCGAAAATTCTTTTATGGTTTTATACTTAAATGAGATTAGATAATGCTTGCCCTGTGAAAATTTTATGACTTTTTTTAGGAGAAACTATTCATCTTTATAACCTCTCAACGCAAAAATTTCAATCCTGCCTATACAATTCACTTAATGTAAATAAGAAAAAAAAATTGGATTACGAAATGTAAAACAGAATTTTTTAGATTTTTAAAACTTAAATAAAAATAAAAGAATTAAAAAATTATTATTGTATTATTATTGTAATCAAAGCTTAATACTTATAGCTAGATTAATACAAAAAAATTTAAAAAAAAATTCCAATAAATTTCAAATTTTTATTTGTATAAGTTTTTTTGTACATTTAAAAATTCAGCTGACGTAATGATGAAAACTTGCCTTTAGAATTGAAGATCTATAGATTTTTATCGAATATATAATTTATAAATGCACGCAAGTTAATTATTAAAATAAATTTCAATTACTAATATCATCCAAATAATTCAATTAATTGTAAATCTATTAAATTATTCATTATTATTATTCTTTTGACAAATCTTTTTAGGTTTTCATCAGAAATTGATTTATGTTCTTTTTTGAAAATATTAATGATCCTATTTAAAATTTCTATCATTTAAAATAAAAGTTTCAGGCGATTGTTATTCAAAATTTATTTTTTTTTACTCACACTCCAATTTGCTCTAAAATAGGATACACATTGTATTGATAGGAAATAGTTTCAAAAATTTCCGACTTTCAATAATATATATAATAAATAAATAAAATAAAATTCGATTTATTTTATCTCCTATCTATCACCGAATTATCAACAAAAAAATTGACGTTCGAATCATTGTAAAGAAAACTTTGTATGGAGCAATTATTTTTATAGATTTGCATATATACGAAAAAACAGTAAAAAAAAAATTATTCAAAGGTAAATAAAAAAATCCTCTAATTCATATAATACTTTTCTTAGGGGAAAAATTTTTCAATTCTTTCAAACAAAATTGATGAAAATTAAAAAAAATTCTGAATTAAGCTATCAAGTAGAGAAGGTCTTACTGTTGATTAGATGAAAAAGAATCATAAGTGTCGAACCAGGAAAAATGGAATTCAAAATATAAATTGCAGTAAATCAACTGAAAAAAATTATGATAAATAGGTAATTTAATTGATAATCAAAATTGGTAGCCTGATTTATACCATAAGCGATTCGATATAATAGTACTGAAACACTAATGCACATGATTAAACTTTTAATTCCTTCTCACTAAAACAACTTTATCCTTCATCCGATATGTTCACTCAATCGAAATTGATTCTTCTTATCAAGGTTCCTTTTAAATTCACACAAAAATAACAAGAACAAACCATATTTTAAAAAAATCTCTTTTTAAAAAAGTTTAAAAATGTTTTTATAATTTAAAATATTTTTTTTCCATCACATTTGCAACAGCTACCTCAAAAACTTTGATTTCAAAAAAAAATTTTCATCTGAAAAAATATGTCAAATTTTTATTGAATTATCTTACTCATCAAGATTTTGTATCATATGTGAAATATTTGATCGAATTAAAAAAAAAACCTCTATCACTAATAATAAGCAACAAAAATCTTACTTGATTGTAATTGAAAAAAAATGCTTCTCGTATTGAATAGTAATTTTAAAGTAAAATTTTTATTCTTAATGATAATTTTTACATTCATAATTTCAAATACATTGACTCAGGATGAGATTAATGGCCAAAGGTTATTGAATGCATTGACAAACGAAAATGTTTTGGTGCTTGATAATGAAACAGCAAAATCTATCAACCTAAATGAAGATAGTTTAGTAACTCGTCCTACAATATCAGTAAATAATTATACAAGTGATAAATTAAATTCTAATGATTTAAATTACAGCATTAATGAAAATAGTATCATTGTTGATTCAGAACTTATAAATGTTAAATCAAATATACAACCATTGAATATTAATTTAAGGATCAGATCAAAAAATAATGTTTCAAAATCGATATTTCATAAAAATTCAACCGTACTTGCAATGCCTGAACTTCAAATGAATAGAGATGAGTGGTTAGTAAAGGAGTATTTTTCGTATCTTTGTGGTATGTATTGAATAAAACTTAAAAAAATAATCATTTTACTTTTAATAAATATTCATGTTTTAAAATAAAAGACATTATATCCATCGAACGAAATTTTTCAAAAATAGAAATTCTTAAGTGTATTTTTTATTAAAAAATTTTAATTCTTTATCTTTGAAAAAAGCTTCAGAGAATTGTGTAAACAAAGAAACTAAACATCGAATAATGCAAGATTGTTTTTCTAAGCATGGCCAGTTAAACAAAGTAATGGATAAGTGTCTCAAAGGACGATGTGATAATTACATGATTTGTGTATTAAATGAATCTAAGAGGGTGGGTTTTTTTGCACAAAAAAAAACTAATCTGCATTCCCAAATAAATAAATAAACAAAATCAAGCATCATTATGAAAATTTAATTTATGAATTTCTAAACACACTTGAACATTGAGTAAATTTAAAGGAAAATAAATTATTTATTGTTAGTCAAATTCATGATTTAGAATTTCGACATTTTTAACCTTAGAAATCTCAAGATATGGTTGTAAAACAATTTGATGATCCTAAGAGAAAAAATATAATTTAAATTTAGTTTATATTTTGTCATCAATTGGTAAACTTATTACAATTACATTTAAATTATAAATCATTAAAAGAAAATTTAGATTAGTATCAGGTATAGTCAATTTAGCGTCATTTGTTCAGAATATCAAAATTTATTATTAGTGAGTAAATTTATTAAAGATTATTCATAAATTTTCACACATTTCTTATCTTATTCACCATACATGTAACTAAATTTATTTTGAATTATTAATCTGTTCTCTTTACTTGTCCATGCATTATTAATGTGTGAAATCGTTTTCTTGTCGGCATCCTCTAATTATGATGAAAAAAAATTTGATGACAAAACCGAAAATCATCACGTATTCTTTGACGACCAGAATCTGGTGTTAATTCCGCTAGAATTACATGATTGCGTGGATGGACTAGTCAGTATGAGAATATGGAAGTGCATTAGGCGAGAACAATTAGCTAATTCTGTTTGATTTTTTTTCAATTTTGTTTAAATAAGATAATTAACTTGAGTAAATATATTTTCTTTCACTGGCAGCCCCTACTCTTAAATTTACTTTAAAATGTTTATTCTTTTACTCCTCATAAAAAAAATTTGTTTTCCAGGCACAAGAAAATAACTTGCGCCAATCAAAAGAAAGATTTTAAATTTTTTTTGGTTTTGCAAATTTTGTTTTATACCGAATGAAATTTTTCATTTTTTATCTCAAAAGATATTATAAAGTTTTTCGATGCGATTTTTAAAATTTATAACATTTCATAAATTGCTTAAATTGTTGCAATGAAATTTTTTTTAGATCGAGTTTCTTAGGCAAAATTTATTTTTTTTCCAAATGGATTTAAGTTTATTTTTCTAGAAAATATTGTCATTTAAATTTTTAGAATACACTTCATTACAAATATAATGCCACATTTGATAATTGTATAAAATGTATTTTCACTGTAAAAATTATCTGGTCTCTTGTACACAGAATGGAGTCTGCTTTCAAGGGGTTAGAACACAATGAATTATAAATAATAAAGTTCATCTAAGTTGAAAAACTTTCCTGCAGATTTTAGAAACAGGCTGTCTTGCAAAATAAGTATATAAATTTCTCGATTCTTGAAAAATTTTGTTATTTAATTCAAATCAAATCAAATCAAATCTAAAAATATTGTATTATCTTTTTAATCATCCGTTTTTTTTTTAAATTATAATGATAATATAAAGGTAAATCACACTTTATTTAGTATATTAGAAAAAATAACAAAAAAAGAAGAGCAACGTTCAATTCGACAAAGATTTATCAGAAGTAAAATGAAAGATTTGAAAATCACTTCAAATTTTATTGACTTAAACTTTAGATAATTCAAAGTCAAGTTATATAGATTTGTTTGGTAAATAGCGATTGATTTGTTTGAAGGTAAAAAAAAATTGACAACGATGGTAAATTTACTTAGAAATCTCAAATTTTTATCGAAGTCGAAATCATGACTCATTCAAGAATTTTCGTGAACGTATCTAAATTTTGGCATGTGCTCATTTTAAAAACTAATCTTTCATTTAAATAAGCCTCAAGATTTTTGATAGAAAAGCAATTAAAAAAAACTAATCAAAAATATATTTTAATTTATTATTTTTGCCATCATAATTATTAATTATTTGAAAAATTTGAATTTTGGTAGTTGATAGATAAATATTTTTTTAGGCTCGGTGAAATCACACATATGTTGTTATTGAATAGATATACAAAATACATAAATAAAAATTACATAGCTAATAATCTTTCAACGATCAAATATTATATTTAATTAAATATCGATAAATATGATAATTTATCAATTTCCTAACTGAAAATTGTCATAGAATTTCATGCTTTTCTTTTTCTTATCATTTACATTTCTGCTAAAAATTTTAAATGAGGTCAATGAATATGTTGGTTTATTTTGATTACTTAAAATCATAAATACAGTACAATGATTTTTATATTTTACTATTTGAGTAGTTTTTTTTAATTACTAGCAATATAAATTACTCATTAATATTCTTATTATTTATACTTCATAATAGGTACAAGAATATTTTAATAGCTTTTATCAAATCGAAAAAAAATAGTATCATATAAAATTTTTTGATGCACTATTACACGAAATTTATAGTCAAATTTTAAATTTTTTTTAAATGACCATTTTAATTAAATTTGATAATATTTACCAAAGAGAAAAAACACATTGTCTGATATAATTTGTTTTTTTTTTCATTTTTATTTCTAAAAGGTCAAGAAATCAATCTTAGCCCCTAATGTAAAATATAGTAAAAAATGCAATGATTTATCTTTCATCAAATTGCACAAAAAATGTATCAGAACAAATTAATTCATATACGAAACTGTAAAATTAGTAAAATAAGAGATAAAAATGTAAAGAAAAACTTTCTAATAAAATTTGAATTATTCTAGGTTCAAAAATTTTTTGACCTTATCTTTTAAATAATATATTCAATATTTTTCACCACATCAAATTTAAAAAAAATCATATTTTTATACTAAAGTCAACTTGTATTTTTTTATCACCTGATTAATTTCTTTTATTATTTCTCAATAATTTTTGTTTTTAATTGGAGAAAATTTAAGATCAATCAGAAAAAATTATTAAATTATACAGACGTTTTATTGATTTTTAGATGTAAGTATTTCGTATCGAAATAATTTGAAAAAAATCCAAAATAATCATGACATACTTTATGACCGGAAGTAAATTTAAGCTATTATTCTGATTTAAAGAATTTTCTTTGTATTTTTTAAAAATAATTTCATTAACATTTATAATTTTTTTTCTTATTCATCAAGAAATATTAAACATTTCAGTTTTGAAGATGAATTAATTCAATCAAATTATAGATATCGCATAGATCAACATCGTCATCAATTTCTAAATCAGAAGATACTATTATAATTTGATAATCAAATTTATATGGAAATCTGATTTCGAAGCAAAAAGAAAAACATCACGAAAATTTTGTTATTAAATTGATAATTTTATCCATAATTTATATTGTTTCTGATAAATTAATAAAAAAATAATAAGCAAGTGTTTTAAATGAAATAAGTAAATAAAATATTTTTATTTAAGAGTCAAAAGCAAACAAATCTAGACTGGGTAGTAAGTTGAAGCAAAGAAGCAATGATGCTCTTCCATTTAAATTTTTCGATCAGAAAAAAAATCATAAAGAATAATTAATCAGTTTCTAGATTAAGATGAAGTCAATTTTTTTGGTTGGCAATAACTTGGTTTACTTAGTGAAATGACTGAATTGGAAATGCAAAAAATAATTCACTAATTTTTTAATTGAAAAATCATTTTCAAAAATTTAAGCTTTGTAAAGAAAATGTATTTCGAATAAAAAATAAAGTAAAAATTAAAATTCGAATTTATTAACATATTGAATAAATTGAATCAAAATTTTATAAAATTACAACCTGAGCTCTTAATTTTTCAATGTGTCAAATTTTTTAAACAACTTTTTTTTATTAATATTTATATTATTATTAATTTAAAATTTTAAAAGCCAATTATAACTAATAAACAAAATTCAAATGACAAGATGCGCAGTGTTTAAAATTAGTATCTATTAAAAGATTTTTCAAATAAAGCTATTCTTAATAGAAAAAAATTAGAATTTCTACGCTGATGAAATTCAATATTTCATTTTTGATTCATATTAAAAATTGAAGTTTACCCAAGACTGTGTTAAAGGTATACTTACTAAACAAACGGAAAAGATGTCACTATACAAATAAGATTAATAATTAAAATAACTTACTCATCTAATATTGTATTAGAGACATCCCGTAAAGCAACATGATAAATTTTTATTTGAAAAAAAAGGTTGGATTAAATTCAAAACTTAATTTATAAACTTAGAACTTCCTTTAAAATTCATTCTAGAATACTGTATAAATTAAAACAAGTTTATTAGACTGTATATCTTACCATTAATTATTTTTTTTAAATAATATATTAACATTTCGGCTTATTGTTTTCTAGAAATATTGAATGAATTGGAGTTTAAGAAATAAATAGTCTATCTATGATACAGAAAAGAAAAGTAAATATAAAAAGCAGAAGAAATTACTTTTAGACCAGACAGTTTCCTTTCCATAGTCATCTGATTCATTTTATTTTATAAAAGTAAATGTTTTTTTCTAATGTGAATAATCACTGTAATATTGATAAATCACCAAATATTCGAAATTTTTATTTATAAAGATCTATCTTCAATTCGTAATAACCACCTGCATTTTAGTTTTTGATTATATTTGTTGTCAATATTCTGAAAATTTTTGATCTATTCATACTATTTATGAGAACTTAAAACGATAAACATGAAAATTTTCCAAAGTGATAATCTCTATATTATTAATAACAAGGAAATGCTAGATGCAACAAAACAGGCCGAACAAAAGTCATCGCTAAAAATTTTTGATTCAAACGTTTTTAAAACTCAAAATGATCCTAAAAAGTCCCCTCTTTCGTGGCGAACTAAATTCGGATTTAGTTTAGGACACTTTTTCAACGATTCAATAGGTTCTGTTTGGTTCTGCTATTCTTTACTTTTTTTTAAACTTTACTTTACTAACACGATGGCAGGTAATAAAATTTTTTTTCTTGTGTTATTCACATTTAATATTAATTTCGTTGTCTCGTTTTATTAAAAAAAGGTTGCTTAGTTTTAGTTGGTCAAGTTAGTGATGCGATTATCACTCCAGTAATAGGTATTCAGTTTAATATCCACTTTTGAAATAAATAATAAAATATAAAATATAATCTTTGTTCATAGGAGTAGTTTGTGATAGGCAAACTTGTACACCAGATAATTGGTTTCTAATGAGAGCTGGAAAGAGAAAATTTTGGCATATGATTGGTACTTTGCTTTTAATAATCACATTTCCGCTTTCTTACACCTATCCTCTCCTGCTCGAGAATGATGGAATAATTTTAAAAAGATTTAGCATTCATACTATGATTTATGTGATTATTATCGCTCTTTTTCAAGCTTCTTGGGCCAAAGTTCAAGTAATTTTTTGAATTTTTTTAGTTTTTTTTTTTTTTAATTATTCATTTTCACAGGTCAGTCATGTCAGTCTAATTACTGATTTAACAAGTTTACAAAACGAGCGAGTCGCTTTAAATGCCTACAGACAAGCAGCTACTGTACTTTCAAATTTATTCATCTATGTACTCATGTTACTTTTGCTAAGCAGTGCTGGTGATCATGAGAGTGAGGCGTTCGGTAAGAAAGACGCGAAAATTGTGGCAGTAGTATCTGGGATTGCATGCGTGATTGGTCTTATAATTACGATTATTTTCTATATTCTTGTAAAAGAGCCTGGTCAATGTTTGTTGAATAAAAATAAACATAAATTAGCGCTTGCCAGTATTCTTAACGCAAACAAAATTGAACAATCATGTAAATCGACCCAACCAAAAAATGAAAGAAATCTTGATAACAAACCAATAGTTTTACCTGAAACACTTAACAATAAGATTGTAGGCTCTACTGAAAATTCTGATTATTGTTCCGGAGTTTATAAACAAACTTCATTTAATGACATCACACCATATTATTATCCGACATTTTATTATTATCCGACAATAGTCGATCCAGTAACTAAATTACAAGAAATACCAACTAAACCTAAGGCTTTGTCTCCAAGTCTGATAAGCAGTTTAGTTGAAAAGCCAAAATTAATGGCCAGCGTATCAATCGATACTACAATTAGTGAAATATTGATTGATGAAAACAACAAATCGATTTACATAAAGAAATGTGAATTGGAAAAGAAGAAATCGAAATTGTCTCTTAAGAGTATGACTGGACCAGTTAAACGTATGTTTTCAGTTGATGCTAGAAAGCAATTTAATTGTAAAGGTAAATTCAAAAAACCTATCTTTAGAATGATTGCAAAACATTATGATCTTTTTTTAAATTAAGATTGGTTGAAATGTTCAAAATTTTGGAAAGTTGGCTTTATCTATATGATGGCTCGCCTTTACTTTAATATTTCCCAAGCATACACAACACTTTACTTAACTTACACGCTTAATTTGAGCAAATCAAGCATCGCCATAGTACCATTTGTTGTTTATATAAGTGGATTTGTTGTTTCACTTTTATCCAGGCCATTGTCTGCTAAATTAGGATCTAGAGTATGTTTCAATTATAAATAGATCAAAAAGAAATTTCTTTAAATAATTTATAAATTTCATATTTTTAATATATATAGCATGTACTGACCATTGGATGCGTTTTTTCGATTATTTCAAGTATTTGGTTTAATTTTGGTGATCGAAACAATCAAAGTTTCAAAACATGGCAAGTCTACGGAGCGACAATTATGAATGGAATTGGTATGTTGATATTGATTTTTAGTTTATTTAATAAAAAAAAAAAAGTAATTTTGAAAAAATTTTTGTCTTAGAAATTTTATTAGATTCTTAACGAGGTTAATAAACTTTATTTATTTATTTATTATATAATTATTGACGATTCAAAGAATTATAAACTTGATTTTTACATCTATTTACGAATAACAGTCATAATTTGGATTAAATTTTTTTCATTTTACTTGATCTATATGTAAAAAATATTAGGATGCACTGCTATTTTGATAAGCAGTATGGCTATAACCACGGATTTGATTGGTGATAATAAAAACTCAGGTAAATATCATTAATAATTTATTCCCAATATCATTTTTAGAATATTCTCGTTTCTTCAATGAATTATCTAAATTAATTAAATTTCAAATTTATTTCACTGGTAGGCTTTGTATTTGCATCAATGAGCTTTCTTGATAAATTATTGAATGGTCTGGCAGTGTATTTTATTGAATTCTTTAATCCGGAAATTCCATCCTATTATCAATTGGTGCTTGTATATGCTGCAGGCGGTGCAGTGGTCTTTACTTTGCTTGGTTTGGCTTCCCTCAGAGGTAGTAGCCTTGGTAAATTAGACCAAAATAACGATAATATGCTTAAAGAGCTTGTAACTCAAAGTCAACAAAGCACGCCACCGATTCATTAATTTGTTTTCATCCCATTTGTCATTAAATTCATTTTCAAATTATCATTATCTTCATCACATCAATATATATATTTGTAAATAATACATCAAACAATTCATAATCCTCAGAGCAGTATTCTTTAGTCATTTGATTAGATTCATTTAGTTAAATCAATATCTAAACATTTATATAAGTAATAAATTTTTTAAAAGTAAAAAAAAAAATCATTTGATTTATTATATTTGTATGGGGTGAATTCGCGATCGGTAATGATGTATTTGTAACGTGTAAATAAATCTTAAAAATTATAAACAAACAATTCTTTCTTTAAAGTTTTAAGTTGAAAAAAAAAAAATGATTTTAATTTACAAATATGATTTAAAGAGATTTTCCTTCATTAGCTTCATCTTCTAATCTATCTTTTATTTCTTCTTCGTACTCTTCTAATTGTAATTCTTCAAATTCTTCATCTGGCTCTTTGATACGCACTGCTTTTTTTTGTGTAACTTTATGCAATGTTCGTCTTGATTTTGTGATTTCTTCAATTTGCTTTCGTATTTCTTCGATTTGATTGTCTATTTATTTAATGACAAGATCAAACAATTAATAATTCGATTAAATTATTTAATACCTTCAATATAATACCTTTTTCACTTATTTTGGTGATTAATTCATCATTTTCTTGAGTTAATTTTTGAAATTTTTCTTGTTGTTCTTGAATAGACATGTTGTCATAAAATGTACCATTTGAATGTGATCCAGTAAATGCCATTTGAGCACCTCGTCGTCTTACTAATTCAACTATTTTAGGTACAAACACAAGTATCATTGTGAGGAAACAACAACATATGATAGTGAAAGCTATAAAAGCAAAATGCCCATTCACTTGATTTGTAATTACCTAAAAATAATAAAATGAATTATTTAGTGATTGATAATCACTTTATATATATGATAAATTTACTTACCAGCGACACTGGTCCAGTTATCATACACAGAACTACTACGTTGTATATACTCATACAAATTAATTTAGAGTCGTTAATTTGTTTCAATTTGACACTTCTTGTTTCGTAGGCTAAAAATAGGCCAAAAATAAGCAAAAGACCTTTGAAACCGAATAGAAGACTATACCAAATTAAATTAGAATCACAATGTTCCAATTGTGGTTCAATCTTAATATCTTCATCAGAGAATTCGGGATCTATCAAATCAAATTTTTCAACTTTTCGCTCAATCGGACTGTGAATATACCAGACAATTAAAATGCACAAATCAATAACACAAAAAGCCAAAATTGTTAAATAAATTTCGAAATTTTTATTCTTGAGTGAATGTTCCATATGCGTTGATAAACGATAGGAAAGCCAGATTTTGACAAACATCGCCCCAAAACTTAAAGAGAAACCGATCGACAAAAACAATGCTCGGCCCTATTCAATGAATTTAAAAAAAAAACAAAAATTAAATCGAAAATATTAAAATACACTGTATATTTTGAAGCGGCAAAAATTTCTTACATGGCAAATCAGAGTGAAATAACGTTCATCTACTTTCTGACTATCTAAACCGAATAGTAAAATAGATGATAAACATACAATAAAACCAAATAACATAATGTTGTTCGCAACAGGAAGTGACATTTGAAGTATACGAAAATTTCTAAATTTATAATTGAAACATAATAAACCAACAGCCCAAACAATTCCAATGATACTAAGAACATTTGAAGTGATGAAAAATGATGTTGAAATCACAATAAGTTTGGATACAATTATCGTATGATCTGGTGGAGGTTTATCTATTTGAAATGTTTTGAGCTTGATTAGAAAAATTTATTATTTGAGTAATAATAATTACCTCCAAACCACTGTTCTTTATTGAACCAAGTGAGATTATCAGATACTGTATCGTAGTAACCAAGTATATTGTATTTACCGTCAATCATTTGTTCTGATCGAATATTAAAAATTTAATTTTATTTCAAATATTATGATATAAATACCGAAAACTCACCTATTTGTGTTAAAGCGACACGATCACCTAATTTGTGAAATAATTTATTCATTTCATCATTAATTGAACGAAAATTAAAATACAAGTGTTCTGTACCTTTTTCCGAAAAAGCAACTAGACCGGAAACACCAAGAAATTGTGTCTTCTTTAATGCATTTATGATTGCATCTTTGATTATAGTTCCATTCCGATAATCGAAAGATTCAATACGAATTCCCTTTCCTTTTAAAGTTGGTAATGTTTTGTTCAAAGCTAATGCAATCGCCCAGATCGCATCTATAAAAAAAACAAAATTAATATGTATTAATATGTAAAATATTGTTAAATTCGTTTATTCATACCGTATGCTAATGGTGCCTTTTTAAGAAAAAAAAAACGAAAGTTTATATTAGAAAATATATTATAATACGATTAAAATTGAAAAGTAAATAGAACGCGAAATACCTCTAAATAGCCTTCTGGTTTTCTACTTAGATCATATTCGCCAGTGGTTTGTCCCAAATTTAAATTTAATTCATATTTGCGTTGCCATTTTTCGGCAGTTATACCTGCAATCGTCACACTATTATCACGATTTAAAATTAATGCCTCGGTCGTCAAATGACGATCTACAACTTGCAACATTTGATTTTCCGTGCAACTAATCTCTTCGTTTGGCTTCCACCATCTATGTAAACAAAAAATAATTCAACAATTAAATTTTATAGACAAAGTAGAAATATTATATAAAATATTACCCATCTTCGTACCATCCAATAAGAAACCAGACATATTGTTTACCGAAAAGTCCTAATTAAAATGAAAATGCTCAAAATAGTCTCTCTTTTTCATATAAAATTTTTATGAATTTACCTTGTTTGTAGGCTTCACACATTACCTAAATAAAGAAAATAATCAGAATGATCATTATGCAAGAATATTGAATATTTGAGTTTTGAACAAACCTTACGGGCCGCTCCTCCATAAAACATTCCGATTATTATACGAGCGTCTTGCCTAGCTAAACTTTTTACTGCATCTTGTGGATCTGTAAGAAAGCTAACTCTAGTTATGATTTCAATACCTGCATTTTTACATTGTAATTCCAAATCTTTTCCAGTCTGTTTGGTCATAGGTAAAAAAATGAAAATATTATTTTAATTGAATATAATATAAAAAAAAATGAAAAAATCTCAATTTAATTTCAAATTACACTTATAAACACTTCTTCAGCTTCCAGAATTACCGCAATCTTTTTCCAGCCAAACTTATTGAATAATTTTATTCTGGTGGGGTTATGTATAGTAGCAGAAGGATGTGTTCTAAAGAATGTAGGAAAACGTTCTCGATTTGATAGGGCGGGTGAAGATGATCCATATCCGACCACAACAAGATTGTACCTGATATAGAAAAAAGAAAATTTATTAAATTTTTTTATATATCATTTAAATGAATGAGTGAGATATACATTTTTGCCGTTTCAGCGATCGTTGAACAAACAATTGAACATCCACCCAGAATTAATAATTTCTTAGGAGGATTATAAATCAAATCATACAAAACAGTGGTGCCCAAGCCAGGATCACACTTTCGAAATGAGAAAAAAATTAGTTTGATATTCATGAAATATGCAATTATAAATTTTTTAATCCAAAAAAATCACTTTGCTGTCATTATGGTGAAGAACAAGATGATATCCAGGTAAAAGATCAGGTGCATTATTCACATCTTTTAGGGCCATGTAAACTAAATGTCAAAAGTGAATTAGTATTTTTACTAAAAAAAAAAATTTTATCTCAACCAACTTGCTGGTCTGCATCCTTGTCCACCAAGCCAACCACTCGAGTGACTTGAAGTCATTGGAAAGAGAGCACCTATATGCAAATCAGTAACTTTGCTTGTGTCTTTGGTGATTGATTTGTGTTCTGTAGAAATTTTTTTATCACTCAAAGAATCGGTAAAAGTAGGTTGGGATTGAGATTGAGATTGAGAATCCGTCTTATTAAGAAATTGAATTTCCAAATTATTATACGATGCAGCATTGACCCCTAAATTAACGGTTGCACTTCCTGTTCTAGATAAAGAATGCTGCGGCTGCTGTACTCTTGCCTGTGGATCAGGTAGAAATTCATTATTATGTGATACAACAAATGATGTAGATGATTCAATCAATTCGAATGATTGTTTAATTAATTTGTAATTAGATCCATTTTTTTTTGGTATTAGATGGTTGATTTGTAACGATGAATCGTTTATATCATTAAGGTGCCAATTTTTTAATCGTTTAGAAAATAGTTTATTGTCCAATGGACGATCAAATACCAAGTCATGTATATGCAAATCGCTTAATCGATGGCTGAAATGTTTGTGCTGATGATCAATTCCATGATTCAAAAAATCTTCAGATTTACTTTGAATTTTGAACGATCCATTGTGTATTTGAATATTATTTTTAAAGTAGTATTCTGTAACATTGCAATAAACATGATTAGAGTAGAGATGACAAACAAATACAAACAAAAAAATCCATTCAACATGGTTAATAAACATCTTTAGAGAACTTTGAAAATTTTAATAATAAGAAAGAGCATCGAATGCAATTAAATTAACATATTTAGTGCAAAATTTTAATATCCTAAATTAGTACAAATATACTTAGATAAATTTTAAGGTGCATAGATATATGCAGAGAAAAAACTTATTTTGGTATACAAGTTCAAAACTACTAGCTGAAGATAAAACAACAAATTCTAAATCGTTGTCTTTGATTGTGCGCTATTTAATTTAGCTTGATACATTTCTTTTAGATGCGCTATCGTACACAATCTTGCTCTGAGAAGTACCATGTGTACGCGTGTGAATACATACTTTTTAATAAACGATCATAGAACATGTACACTTCTCTTTCAATTAAATAATTGTTAATGAAATCAAATGAAATTCATTTTTTTGACGACAAATAGTAATTTGTTTGAACAAACGGCATCTTTGAAACCTCGTATTCATACAATTTGTTACGTATTCGGCAGCTTACTTTTTTACCAATTTTTGCGTATTTACTATCTATATAACCAATCGCAATATTTTGTTTGAGAATTGGAGACGGACAACCTGACGTAATTTGTCCAATAATCTGATTTTCAAATTCAATTTTAACAAATTGTCTAGCTGGTGGACCATTTGAGGATTTTAAGCCGACTCTTTTTTTTTTTACTGGCAATTGTTTGTTAATTTGGCTAATTATCTTATTCGCACCCGGATAAGTTGCATTTAATGCAGACCTTCTCGTCTTATTTATTGTCCACGAAAGAGATGCCTCTACGGGACTAGTATTTTCATTTATATCATTGCCATACAAGCATAAACCAGCCTCTATTCTCAGTGTATCTCTTGCACCTAGCCCTGCCAATGCAACATTTGTGTTTTCTAAAATAGAAAATAAAATAAAATTTAAGAAATCAAACGACTTCATATACATAAAAAAAAATTAACTTACCCAGTAAAGAATCAACAAGATCATGTACTTTTTCGTTCTTTACTGATATTTCAAAACCATCTTCTCCGGTATAACCACATCTTGTAATTCGCATTTCACTTCCCAATATTTCACTTAATTTTGTTTGCATAAAATACTGAGTTCTAAGATCATAATTTAATAATTTCTGCAAACTTTCCGCAGACTTTGGTCCTTGAAGTGCAATTAGCGAATATTCATCATTTAAATTCTTAAGCTCAACATCTTTCGATTTGCTTTTGAATTCTTCAAGCTTTTTTTGCATCAATTTTTTATCTTTTTCAATACATCCTGCGTTTGATACTAAGTATAAATGATCTTTGTCTACTTTGGTTATGATTAAATCATCTATTATGCCTCCTTGCTCATTAGTGAATAATGACAAAGTTGAATGATTGATTGGAAGATTATTTATATCGGCCACAGTAAGACTCTCCATGAACTCAATGCAATCCTTGCCTAGTTTTTAAAAATGAAATTCTATTTACCAACATATCAATAAAAAATAAAAATTTACCTGAAACAATTGTTTGAAGCATATGACTAACATCGAAAATACTAGCTGAATATCTAGTATGAAGATGCGATTCAATGATAGTTTTATCTTTGTAAAGTAATGGAATGGTATGATTAGCAAATACTACCATTTTACCACCTTTTTTTAAATGAAAATCATACAGAGCCGTTTTTTGAGAACAAGTTGAATAAATATTTTTTTGAAATTTCGATCCAAATAAAAAGACGTTCATGAAATTATTTATGACATATGCAGAACATAAAGGAATTTCAAAAAAATTTCGATAAAATGCCATGATTGATTGATGTGTTCTATTAATTGAATTAAATGAGCTTGATCTTAATTTTATCATTTTCTGTTTTCCTTGTTTTTCGACTTTGATTCAACTTTAGAAACAAATAAAATTATTTTCTGAAATTTTTGAGCAAATTCTTGAATAAATTAAATAATTGCTGATTAACATTATCTTATCAGTTATTATTGTATTGTATTTCAATCAAAGAAGCCCATTTAAGGAAACAAAAGAAATATTTAAATAAAATTTAAGACGATTTATATTGTAATAAGGAAAATTTATATTTTTATGTTATGCATTAACCTAATTATCACAAATCTTGCATTTTCAGGAAAAAATAGAGAAGTTAGCTCAAGAATTTAAAAATATAATATTAATTTTCACTAAAAAAATATAATTTCAACTGAATAAATAAGAATATTCGAATTTGCTTATAAAATTTTCGAGATTTTTTTTTCCAATTGCATTAAAATTTTGATTTATATATTAATATAATTTTCCTAGTAATTATTTTAAATATGTGATACATGTTTTACATTTTACAAAGGTTTGCTGCTCTAGGAAATAAGATTGTATCTCGAAGACTTGGCAAATCAAGAAAGGCCATTATATATAGGTCTAATGATAATAAAAACCAAGTGCTTGGCACTGAACCTTTTTTTTTTAAATCTATGTACCAACTTATGTTATGTTGATTAACATCAAAATTTAATTGCTCTAATTTATCACTTGTTTCTTGAGATGATGCTCTTGATTTTACTTTACCTTTAACAGTCGATAGGCCTGAACCTAAAAGTAGTTCAAAACGTTGAGCCTTTTAATTAGAAAAAAATCATATCGTTATCAAAATAATCTAATAAAATGATTTAGTTCGAAAAATACCTCCTTGTTAATTTCAAGTGTGTCGTAATCATTTTGAAGTTCATAAGGAAAATTATAAATAAAAACTGGATATTCTTCGAAGTAATCACTAATTATTTTCTTGTGATAAAAATTAAGTTTTTCACCATAAGTCAAATTAATTTCTTTTCGTTTTAATATTTCAAGCGATTCTTTATAAGTCATTCGAATATAATCAAAATCGACATTTTCTAATCGAAAATTAGCTTTTGGACCTCTTTCACCTTTAACAAAATTAAGAATATCTGGATGTAGATTAATATAGATAGAAGATAACTTTTTCACAAAATATTCAACTTGATTCATAAGATCATAAATTTCATCGTTTGCTAATTGTGCAACTTCAAGCACTAAATTTTCACTAACAATCTGTTTTGATCTTCTATCATCCGCCTTAAATGAATGTGTGATCGTATAAATTTGTGGTATGGCATTAACCATCGATTCAAGATGTTTATCAGATTCCTTGATCAAATAGACGTCTTCAGAAAAGTAATCTTTTCGTTTTTGACTCTGAAAAAAAATAAAAATAATCAATAAAATAAAATTATTAAAATTGCTGAGCGCGTATCGCATAATAAATTACCTTAACTATAAATGTATCATCATCTATTACCGGCCAAGAAGTTAAAATTGGCGGTGTAACATGCACAAACTCTTCTTCATTCATCAATTTATGTATTTGATTTACAAGTGAGCTTCTTAATTTTACCAAACCTGCTACTTTACGTGATCGAAATTTCATTGACGGATAATTTCTAAGATTGAACCAATCTATAATCGTATTTTGAGGTTTATATAATTTATCCACATATTTAATGTTTGTCTGATTAACATAAACAATCTTATCGCAATATAGAGAATTGATTTTTTTTTCTTTATTTACAAATACTAAACCTGTCAATACAACTGAGCTCCCTACACCCAGATTCTCTGAATGCATTTCGTATACATAATCGGGCATCATGACGGCGATTTCTTTAAAATTATTTGTATCACTCACTTTTAATTTGACTCGCCCGATTTTCAAACTTTTGTATTTTGCAATAACAAAGCCCTGAATGTGATTCAAATGATAAAAATAATAAAAATTAGATTTGGAATTTCAAGAATAATAAAAAATTATTTATGAAAAATCAAATTTTGGTTTGAAAAAAAAAAAAAAACAGCTTTTTTAATTTCTAATACAATAATTATGATTTTATAAATTCCATCGAATTCACCTTTATTACAATTCGTTTTTGTTCTTCCGGATCGAGTTTTAAAGCATCTTCTATTGAGTACTCATATTTCTTAAGACATTCCGAAAGTGTTAACGACTGAAGATCATTTGTGAATTGATTGAGCTCATCTTTATAAGCTTGTAAAGTTAGATCGTTATCAAAATCGATCTGTTCATTCACGAAATCATCTGTTTTACTTGATTGATTTTGATTTCGAATATCACAAAAATTTTTTTTATTGTTCAGAGCACGTGATAAAGATTTCTTGAGATTTAATTTTGTTTTGTTTAACAAAAGTAAACTCCGTGTCAATCTAAACATTTCTCAGAAACAATCATCAATTATTTTTACATAGCATAATTTAAAAATTCAAAATAAAAATCTAAAACTAATTTGAAAATTAATTGAATATCAATTTGCAATTATAAACTCAATTGATAAGCATGATTTATTACAATTTGAAAATACGCATGCGTATATTTATATCAAAACTATATAATTTTTATATAATTAAGACTAGAAAGCCGGGAAATTTTTTATACCCATCAGGGAAAAATCATATGATATTAAAAATTGAAGAAATTTTTTTTTAGATTTTGTTTTTATCTTAAATAAAAAGTATAAAATTTATATCAAGCCAAAAAATTATTCTAAAATTAATCAATTTTTTTTATATTTCATTTGCAAATTTTTTTTTATTTGACACTATATTAATTAAAAAAAACAAGGACCCAAAATATCTACTTTTTTAGTGAGTAGGTTTTTGAATTAAAAAGTTTTGTTATCAATGAAATGAATCGTATCCGAAAATGGGTTTTTAAAAGCTACCCGTGCATTATCTTTATTCAATTTTATTTTGAAATTAGTGACAGACTATTATTTTTGAAATTTAAATGATAAATTATTTTATGATGCGGATCATCAATATTCTGAGTGCTGCTAAAATTTATGTTTGATTAATTAAGTTATTCTTTATTATTCTGTTTTTTCTCTTTGTTGTCATTTAATTTTTTGATAACAATCAATCAAAAAGACAAGAAAAAAATTTTTAACTTTATTTTTTGTTTCGAAAAGTTTCTTACAAAATATTCAATGTTTTTTTTTTTTGTCATTAGAGCTACAAATGAAGAGTTATTTTTCACTTTAAAATTTATAATTTTAGAGCTACATATAAGTTTTTATAAAGGTAATTACAATTTTTGATCATGTTCTTTATTTAAAAAATTAAAAAAAGACTATGAGCTATTAAATTAACAATGAAAATATTAATTAAAAACATCAATTTTTACTTTAGACCCGATTTCATACCACATTGTATCTTTGCATTTTAAGAGTCAGAAAATATGTATTTTTTATTTTTAGTTTTTGTTCTTATTTATTATTTTGAATTAAAATATTCTCAAATAGCCATCTTAATGTTTAAATTAGTTTTAATATTCAAAAAAAAAATTTTAATTTATAAAAATTTATAAAAATACAAAGGTGTGGGATTAGTTATAATCAGATTAAATGTTTGTGTATGCCTGACATATGCTAAGCTGAAAAAAAATAGGTCAACAAACAAGAATTTTGTTTGGTTAGTCAAATGAAAGAATAAAATGTTTTTGATACAATCGAATTTTTGTTTGTTTATTTGTAAACGTAGTGCCTACTTTTTTTCGTATGTTTTTCTTTTAAATTTATCGAATTTATCGATTCATAGGAAAAAAATCAGATCAGATACTTTGTTTTTTAACTCTAGATTTGAAAATTCTATCAATTTTAAAAACAAATATATTTTTGAAATGTTATTTTTCTAAAATCCTTATGCCTTTGTTTAAGATTGTTCGATTTATATAAAATTTAAATGTAAACATAATCAATCAAGAACCTTTAATTTAAAAAAAAAATTATCTTAGTGTTTCTTTTTAAGAAATTTTATTAATTTTGGTTCTCGTGAGTTTTTTTTGTCGTGTGATTTTTAATAATTTGTAAAACATTTTATCATTCTACTAAGAAATAATTTTTTTTCAATTATCAAGAATGCATAATTTGTGAATTTTTCGATACTTTTTTTTTAATGAAAAATAGTTAATTTTCAATTATTTCGTTAATGATATAATTTGAAAAAAAAAGAATTTTTTAAATAACAAGTTGACGCTTTAGAATATAGAATGATATTCAGTTAATGAAAATTATGTGTATTGAATTTCGAAAGTGTAATCGTAGTTTTAGAGAAGAAAAATGAAAAAAAAATTAGGCACTCATAAGACTCTAATTTAGTAAAAATAAATTGAAAAAAAAAACTTAAATTCAATTAGTCAAATAAAGTTCATAACTTTTAATTTTTTATTTGCTTTATCCTAGTTCGATTGTAAAAAATAATGTTCATTTTTTGTGCAAATCAAGTAGAAACATTCATTTATCGTAAAAAAATAAAAACTAGATTTTTTAGCCTCATATTTTGAATTTAATCCTTTTTACTTACTTATATATTCAAGAAATAATTAATTGATAATTTAAAAATTCAATAAATTCATTGTTCTAATTCATTATTTTTTGTGATTGTTCAATATACTCAGAACTTTTGACCAAGCTGATAATTTTGACGATTTCAATTTTTCTTGAATAATGGTAAAATTTCATTTGACAAATTCAATATAAATTTTAATCTTTTTCTTGATTAATTTAGATCAAAAAAAAAAATATTTTTTATCAAAATTCGAGCGTCACTAGATCGGAACGCGGTCAACTTACTGGACAATTGAGTGAACATGTTTCGGTCAAAAAATTTCAAGGATGTACTTTGTGGTTTACAGGTATGATAATTTTATTTTTATAAACAAAATTTTTTTTTTTTGCATTTTATTTTTTTT
>BLXL01010408.1:0-16727 GCA_023170135.1 Acarapis woodi
AAATATTTTATCTAATATTTAAAAAAAAAATCCCGTGTTTCAAATCAATATAAATAAATTTTAATTCAGATCGTAAAAAGTGAATTCCTAAAATTTTAGTAGGCAATAAATTCGCATATTTGAAATGTTCAGTTCACAAACTTAATATATTTAATGATTCCAGTTAAAATCTCTCAACTTGAATAGTTATTAACTTTTTTCAAATTTATTCGATTGTTTATAAATGTGATAAATACATACACAACTAAATCAAAGAATCTTTATATTTTATAGATGAAATGTGATGTTAATTTATTTTTTGTACTAAATATTTATAAGATCAAAAACGTATTTCGATATTTTGCATATAATTTATTATAATGTATTTATTTATTATTTAAATAATAAAAATTTTCTTATGTTATGCTTAAGTTGAAATAATTAATTGCTTTTGGAATTTATTTCGAAAATTTTAAATCAACTCTGTCAAGAATTCAAATAATTTGGAAATTTTTGGCTTGATTTGAATCTGATAATTTGTGGAATTCATTTCAATAAAATAATAATAAAATTTTAGAAATCAATTTCGCTTTTGGTAATAGTAAAATATCTAATGTGTAATTTATTGAAAGAAATGAGAAAATTTTCACTTTTATATGATTCATTATTTAACATAAACTATTAATACATTTTTTCAGAAAATCTAAATTAAAAATAAAGTATCAAAATAGGCTGAAAAAACTATTTTATTAACGAGGATAGTTAAAATTAGAATTTCAAAATAGACTAAAAAATGACAAATTTTAAATTTAAAAGCGTAAAAATTTTTATAGGAAAAAATTTTTATTAAAAAGTGTGCTTACACTAAAGTTGAGATAATCAAGTTCATAAGATAAAAAGAAATTAAAAATCTTATTATATACACAATGATTTCACGGCTCATAATTTTGAAAAACTAAATTTTATCGTCAAATAACATTTAACACATTAAAATTTAGTTCTATTCTTCAATTTTTCCAATACGATTTTAGCATCATCGTAAAATCTTGTATTCGCAAAATTTATCAAACATTATGCAACTTGATAAAACTGTGTTTACAACTCATCCTTGCACTTTTACCTAATTATTTACACAAAAAATAAAAATGAATTATATTTATAAATTTAATTCGTTTCAATTTTTTTTCAAATTTTTAAATTCTAGTATATATTTTTATTTATTAAGCAAAAAAAAATTTTATACTTGACAAACATGATTCGTAATGATTCTATTAGATATTTAGACCTTTATTCACCTGAATAATATTTGAAATTATTTAAAGTACACACTTAAATTAGGTGATACACACTACTAAGACTTGACAGTCCAATTTATATATAATTTAAACACTATTCCATCAAGCATTACTGATTAATAACTTGCACTAAAAAATGTTTAAAGCATACTTTTATTATACTCGATGCATTACAGTTTGAAAATAAAAAATAAGAGGAGAAAACATTTTTAAAAGTAAATTAGAATATTTTTGATAAATAAAATATTTTGAATATATCAGATTAAATATTATATAAGATTCTAAGTGAAGCATTAAAAATTTCAAGTTCCAAAATAACTCAAAAAAGAGATCAAAGGCTAAAAGTATTGTCCATTCAATTAAGTAATTCAGATTCATTATGCTTCGTAAACTTTCCATTTCAGAGAATTTACGCTCTTAAATGAACCTAATGCTCATTTTTTAAGTCTGTAATACTTTTTTTCGAAATTTTTTCTTACCTTATTCATATTTTAAAGCATTAGAAATTCGATTTCAAACACTTGTTGCTTTTTGAATGATATTTGATTTTTTTATTCAAAGTTTTGTTGGTACAAAAACTAGAAATTTGATTCTAACAAAATAGAGTAATAAATTTTTTTTGAGCATACCAAAATTTGACCGACAAACTTCTTTAAATGGTGTACTGAAAAATGTTCTTTTACCATTAAACAATTAAGCCGAACTTTATTTAGTACAAGAAATCTTTATAATTCATACTTGCAAACCATAAATGTTATTTTAATAAAATTGAGAAACTAAATGTGAAATTCTATTATCAGGTTGCTTGAAAAAACAACATGAGATTTAAAAGTTTATATATATAGCTAAGAATCGAAGTTATCTAATTTTTTTTACTCTTTTGTCAAGATTATTGTAAAATTCATAGGAAAATATATACAATTGCTCTCTTTTTTTTAATATTTAAGCTAGTTTTTAATAAAACAAATATTTTTTTCCTTAAAAATTACACAAACAAAAAGTTTTTAAGTTTTTCGATTTTATTTATCGACTCAAAAAAAAAATTAAATACATATGATTTTGGAAAAAGCAGCTTAAAATATTTAGCATTAATATCAAATTAATTCATTTTTATTTATTATAATATTGTTGAAACAGGTTAGTTAAAATTAAAAGAATTCTTAAAGATAGAAATGGCTGAGAAAAGAAATTTCAAATTTGTGAAAAAACTGAAAAATCAGAAAATTGCACCTATATGTGATCTTTACTCGAAATTTAAATTAATTTAAGAAGGAATCAAAAAATTACATATAAATAATTTCGAAGAGTTGAAAATATACTTTTAGAAATAAAAAAATTTTAATTTATGAGCTATCGAAATGTTTAAAAAAAAAATTTAGTTAATAGAAACAAGAAGAAAATAATATTATTTATATTATTTAGGAATATGTGAAGTAAAAAAATTGTATGGCTGCTTTTTTTATTATAAAATAAATATAATATAATCGGAAAAAAATTAAAAAATCGGAGATGACATGATTAAAACCGAATAAATTGAAGCTAAAAAAAATTTTCGAATGCGAAAAATTATTTAAAATTATCATCATAAAAAATAAGTATTTTGTGAAATAGAAAATGTTGATAAATATTTATATTATCAATTAATTAATTATAAAATGAGATTTTTTCGGGCTAAAAAGGTAATTAAAAAATAAGATATAAAATTAAAAAAGTATTGTGCAGAAAATATTATTGAATGTGGCTATCATAGTCTGATATATATTATTATTTATTTAATACGGAAATTGCCGCTCAAATTAACACAAAGAAATTTAGCTTTCAAAAATAACTCTACAGATTTTTTTTGTCAAGTTTGATTGAAATATTTGACCATTAAATTGTCCAATTACTGTTACCTTAATTTTTTACGGTGAAACTTCACTGAATTCTCTTTAAATTGAATTAATTATTAGTTTTAAAAATGAAAAAAAAAGTTTATTATATTTTTAATTGAAAATTTTACTAACATGATTTTCATTTCATTCATACAATTGACTTAATTATAAATGCTGAATGAAATCTTTAAAATTAATGATTTAATTTTCTTCAATTTTTTTAAGTAATGCATTAAATTTTTGAAGGATGAAAAAATTTCAGTCAAATTGAAATTATTTTAAAAAAAATATTCACAGTTTATTGAGCTAAAATTTAAATGTTTACAATTAACAGAATATTAACCAGAAATACTAAAATTTTTTGAAAAAAAAAATTTATATTAAAAAGAAATTTTAAAGCTTATAAAAACAAGAATGCAATAATTTGATAAAGATAATTTTTGAGGTAAAAATATTTGAAAGATGATGAAAATATATTAAGTAATATGAATATATACACGAAAATATATATAAGTTGAATTATATCTTTTGATTTTTCATTTTTTCGATAAGTTTTTCACTCAATCTTTCATTCTCTTCCTGTTCAACTATACGTATTTTTTCTTTTAACTCTTTTAGCTCTTTGGTCACTAAGTTTTTCATCTTTGAATCAAGCTCTATTACCTGTTTATAATCTCGTTCTGCTTCTGCTTGATTCCAAATTCGAGCATTAGATTGTGCCCGCCTATAGTACATTTTAACATTTGTTTTATCTATCTTCAATACTTTATCACAATATTGAATCGATTCGTAGTATTGTTCTTGTTTATATTTAAGTTGAGCCATGTTCGAATTCAGTAAAATTTCGGTGTTTTGCAATTCATTATATTCATTACTTTGCAATGCATATTTGACCTGTAGGTTACTTACAATAGCCAACGCTTTCAAATAACATTTTTCTGCTTCCATGAAATTTGATTTTTTGTACAATTCATTGCCTCTTTCTTTTAAATTTGATAACTCTTTCACTCTTTCTTCATTATCCATCTCCCAAATCTCTTTTTTATATTCTAGTTCAGATTTTAATATTTCAAATATAAATATTAAATCTTTAGGATTCGCCATTAATTCGTCCAAATCATCATATCCAACACCTTGCTCCATTACCCTTGCACAACATGAGGAACCGCTTTTAATTTTGCATTCTATTGGATACCCGGCAAACTTTCGATACTGGGCACTCATAAATGGGTAATTGACCAATAGATTTTTGTTTATAACAAATTTCGATACCTCATTCACACACATTGACTTAATCAATTCTTCTATAATAGGCAATCGAAATTGTTTACCTTTGTAAATTAGAGGAAACAATTACTAATTCATATTATTCATCAATTATAATTTATCGATTATAAATCGACGCTAAGGCTTTTGATAATTACCTAAAATTAGTTGCATTGGCTTTTTTAATTTACGGCTATCATCAAGTACAATTTCTGATCCATTTTTATCTTTATAAAGAGTTTGAAAATGGAATGTCACCTGTATAATAACAAAATTAATTTAAATTATTTTAAAATAAATCCTGTATATAAAACAAAATACTTTAGTCGATGGCTCGCAATTTTTAATTAATGTAGAAGCTTGACCGGGATAAAGTATTTTTCTATCAAGAATTCCGTTTTCGATACGACTTTCTATCATATTAATTGCAATAAATTCCTTTAAAATTAACTCAATAAAAACTTTTTATCTATGTAACTAATTTTAAAACTTAGACCAGATGATCTATTTGTATATACAGATGATTAATATATATTATTATCTACTATTTTGAACTTTCAATTTATAAACAGCGCCCTCAATAAACAAACACATTATTAAAAAATCTGCTCCTTTTTTGTAAAAAAAATTAATGCAACAATAGCATAGTTGTTTACTTATTTTTTATTTAATAAACATTTTTATTGTCATGTCACTATAAATTTTTTTCTATTGCTTTTAATGAGTGGTTATTTTTTATCTTTTTTACCCGATCTTAATGTATTTTTTTAGCACATTATAATTAATCGATTTCTCAATTTTTTTCGAAACTGGAAATTAAATAATTGTTGAGTTTTTTTTTCAAATCCTACAAGCAGTGGATATTCAGAATGTTAAACTGCTTTTAAAAATTGATTTTTACCACGTTTTTCGGTTACATAAATTGCACCCCATTAATAAAAAGACAATTTTTTTAAACAAAAACCTCAAATTATCAAATTATCAATTTAAAAATATTTTATCTAATATTTAAAAAAAAAATCCCGTGTTTCAAATCAAAATCAAATCAAATTAAAAAAATTTTAAATGTATTCATATATATAAAATTCATCAAACTTTAATTTCAGATCTTTCAGAGTCAAAGAAATTTCGAAAATTCATGTTTTTTATGTTAAGTTTGAAAAAAAAATAGCAGGTAAAATTGCTCGTTGAATCTAAGAAAAATCATAAAATATTTCGAATTTACTAAATTCAAAAATAATTTCTGTTAAATATTGAAAGCTCGATAGAATCAGCAAAAAGAAATATTTTATGATGGACTTAGCTCTCAAATAAAGAATCTGGTTGGAAGACAAAATGGAGAAAATTTTTACTTTTTATAAATCAATATTTTCAATTATGAAAATTGAGTTTTAGCTGTCCTTGTTTTCAAAAATTTTATATTAATTAATTAAATTTCTAAAAATAAAAAATGGATTATGTAACAAGATATATTGTTATAAAATTTTTGACTGATAAAACATTTCTATGCTCAATATTAGAGAGGTTAATTTGCTCCTAAAAATACTTTAATTGTTTATTACTTATGACAATCATTAATATTTTGTTTTCAATGCAAGTTGTTTAATTGATACTAGAATAATCGGTAAATTTATAATGTATCTTTTTCGAAATTTCATTTAAAAATATAATCTTATGAACGTGTTAACTAAAAAATAGATGCTTTTTATTGGCTTAATTTCAAATCTTGGCGCTGCATTTGTCATACATTTATTATTGAATCAATCATTATAACAACTATTTGCTTAGCTGGTAAATGTTGGTTTCATTAAGAATCGATAATTAAATCTGGAGATGGAATTTTCAAAATTTATTTTTAATGCTTACCAACCATCAATCTCTTTCAGGAAAATATATAAATTATGTCCTCGCTTCAATTAGATCAAATCAATGATTTAGATAAAATAAAAGAAAAATTGAAGTTTAAACTCGTTTTGAATGCTTGTCCTCTTGATGTGAAAAGTTTGGATCAAATTGTGAAAAATAAATTTGTAAATGAATTAATTGAGTATGTTCTCCTTAAAATTGATGAAAATAATGCTGGGGTTAATGTGTAAGTGAATTTATTAAAATCATTACATACATTTTTAATTTAATTTTGGTTTAGAGTCAAAATACTTGATCATTGCTTTAACAAGAAACCATTGCTAGAGCATCTTTATTTGAAACTATCATCTTCAAAATCTAAGTATATTTTGATTGATTATTTGACTGAAAAATTTAAACATGAAGAATTAGGCATTAAACGTGAAGATTTAGACTTTCTAATTGAACGTTTTCGTAATTGTCTCGATAGACCTTTCAACAAAAATAGTGAAGTGGATCCGATAGAAATGGTCAAATTATCTGATTTAATGCGTTTACTTTCATCATCTGAAAATTGTGATTATAATAGATCAATGATTGATAAAGATTTGATTAAAAAAATATGTGGTAAGTGAATCTTTCATATATAATTGGGCGCACTACATTTTTTTTTTTTCAACCGCAGAAACTTTAAATTATTGTCATTCAATAGGCAAACAAACGAAAGGAAGCAAAGATAATCCATTCAAGATTATTTCGAAATTAAGCCAAATTGATGATCTTGAGTCGTTTAGTAAAGAAAAATTTTTCGGTTTTAAGAGTAATCTTATCGGACTATTGGGTAATTTTTCTTATTTGAATAAAAGTGTTCAAGACTGGATTCATGAATTTGATGCTATTGCCTTAATTCTTGACTGTACGAATATTGATTGTCGCAATCCATGTATGAATTTTCATTTTATTTAAATATATATATTTCAAATAAAATTTGATGATTATTGAAATAATCATACCTGTTGCAATAATTTATCAAAAAATCGATTCATTATCCTAATAATAATGGCTAATTTTTTAAAATTATTTTTATAGTTATCATTCAGTGGTCGATATTTGCATTGAGAAATATTTTAAAGAACAATACAACTAACCAAGAATTTGTTAAAAATGTATTGAAAAAAGATGGCTCATTAACGCGAATCGACTTGTCTCAAATAATGTAAATTGATGCGATTTTATTTTACTTAAATCAAAAATGTATTTTATTGATGCAATCAACCAATGAATAAACAATTTTTTCGTATGAAAAAAATTTAAAAAAAAAAAAAATAATCAAAATTACTAATTTTTCCTTTTTCAGTTTTTAGAATTAATTTTTTCGATATAAATTTAAAAGTGAAACAACCACAAAATACATTTTGTAAATGAGATTAACAAGTCTTAACATTTGAAATAAGCGTCGTTTTGTCTTCTGTCTCTTTTGATTGTTGTTGATCTAGAAAATTCTGTTTCATTTCGATTTGTTTAAGACGAGTGTAAATTAATGAACCAACAATCACTAAACAATTACTGAACCACCATAAAAATGATTTCATTTGATTATAAAAGATTACAGCTATTACAGTCTGTAAACACGATTTAACAGTTCCACTAACGTTATGAGTCAATGGCGAAGTGAGTTTAATTTGAAGTAGTGACGAAAATTGAATTAAAAATCCTAATAATCCACTTACTATCATTACTATCAAAAAATGCAATGAATAATTTTTATACTTAAATAACACATTCAATTCACCTACAAAAAAAAGAAAATGAATTTAAAAATTTGAAAGCCATTACATAATAAACATACCCGAAATAATTATAAGTGGTATAAAAATAAAAATCGAGTTAAAATTGTTGTAAAGATTGATAAGCCAAACATTGTTGTCTACTTTCTGAAGTAATTTTTTAGCATAGATTGAATTTAGTGATACGAAAATGCTTGAGAGAAGACCGAAAAAAATTCCAAAAAAATTAAAATTACCAGTTATTTTCTCTTGATCAACGCCAAGCAAAAATCCGCTAATGATAACTATACAAGAAAGAATTACTTCCAATGAAGTTTTCTGATGAAGTATCAAAAAAACAAAAAGTACATTGAACACAGTAGTTAAACTACGACTTACAAAATAGAATGCTACATCTACATATTTAAGACACAAATTATTGCAAACAATCATTAATACAAAAATTAAGGAAAGTGAAAAAGTTTTGTTGATTATATGAAAATTAAGTAGTTTATAAATGGACATATGTGGAAAATCGATCAAACGAAGAAAAGGCAGCTCAAAAAAATTATCAATAAGAGAAATGATCAAGGTGGTAACAATTGAACAAATACACTGAAAAAAAGTGATGAAGAATGGGGCGTCGAAATGAAAATCTTCATTGCTAAACACATACTTATTGATAAAAACCATAAAAATAGAAATGGTCCAGTAAAATAAAACGATAAAAATAATTTTTAAATATTCAAACATTAAACCAGATGAAAATGTGATTTTACTATCTAAATTCATTTTTAGAGTCTTGCTCAATTAAATGCGTTTTCGAATAAAAATAGATCTTCTTTTTAAAAATGTATAAGTGTAAATGTTTAAATAATTAAAATGATTTATATATTCAAATATTAAATGAATAGTAACATCTAAGCAATCATTTTCATGTTTAGATTCGGCGAAATGTATATTTATAAATTATAAATATTATGAGTTTTCAAATATCTAAAAAATAATGTAAAATAAATTTTTGATTTTAATCCATTTCGAAATACATATATTTTAATTTAATTATTCACTCTTGTAAGTTTAATAATATCTATATTACAGAATACACAACCGGTGAAGGATTTTTAACTAAATATAAAAATTTTGTTTATTTTTAACTGCGCTTGCGTATTAAAGGTTTATTTCTGAAAAAAAAACATGAATATTTTTTTGAATTTTATATTCAAAAAAAGAAATAATCTGGTGAGCTCATTTTCCGATCTCAGAAAATTATCATACAAAATATATCTAAACATAAAAATTGGAAAAATTAGGAAAAAGGCAACATTATGTCAATCAAGCAACTATCTGAAGATACTTATCAATTAATTAGTTCAGGTCAGGTGATTCGAAATCTAGCTGATATTGTTAAAGAACTTGTTGAAAATAGTTTAGACGGCCAAGCAAATTCAATAGATATTGTTTGTCGGAACTTTGGATTAGAAGGTGTTGAGGTACTTGACAATGGTATGGGCATTAGAGAAGAAGATTTTCAGTCAGTAGCTAAGCGATACCATTCTTCAAAGATAAATAGTTTTGAAGATTTGAAAACAATTCAAACATATGGATTCAGGGGCGAAGCCTTAGCTTCAATTTGTGCTATTTCCGATATGACGATAATTACTAAACATAAATTATCGGTAAACGGGAGTAAAATTGAATTTGACACGAATGGTCAATTGATAAACGTTACTCAATTCACTCGAACAAATGGTACGACTGTTCAAATCAAAAATATATTCAAAACTTTGCCCGTCAGGAAGAATGCATTTGCTGATAATTATAGAAAAGGTGAATATGACTTACAATATAAATTAATATCTTATAAAACGTTTGCTTATTTATTATTTGCGTGCAGATTACAATGAAATGTTGAAGAGGTTACATAATTATGCGATTGGGTACAAAGAACTCAGAATCGTGTGCCGTAATGTAATTCTTGATAAATCAACCTATGATATTTGTGTACAACGTAATTCACGTATTCAAGATAACATTAGTCAACTTTTTGGTTCTAAGCAAGTTCAATCACTAATAGAATTTAAACAATGTGAAGTAGATGAAGAAATGGCAAATGAATTCAAAATAATAAATAGTGATTTAGCTCATCAAAAATTCGTCAAAATTAAAGGCTTCCTATCAAATCGAGAAAAGACAAAAGGCCGCTATTCGAATGTGAAGCATTTTTTTTTTCTTAATAATCGACCAATAGAATATAAAAGATTGGGCAAACATATTTCAGGTAAATATCATTTTTCTATTTAATTTTTTATTTATTTTTGCCTCTCCTAATAAATCAGTTTTTTTAAATCTTTTTTATTTCTTAGACGTCTATAAATTGTTTAATAATGCATTATGTCCTTTTATTCTTTTATATATAATTATACCAAGTGAACGAATCGATCTCAACTTATCACCTGATAAATACAAGCAAAACATCATTGGTTTAGAACCCTTAGTTTTTGCAATTATTAAGCAATCAATTCTTAAAATGAATGAAGATTACATTTTATCATCACAAACTCAAACAAATAGTCAATTGTTAAACACAAGTCATTTAGAAAGTAGTCAGAATTCAAATAAAAAAAATTTTATTTTGAACGATAAACTTATAACTAACAAATCAAATATACAAGAAGAAAAAATTCTTACGTTTGAATCACCAGATCTTATGTCATTCAAAAAAATCGAATCAGGTTTGTCTGATGAGCTAAGCATGCATTTAAAAGGATTTGGTGCTGACTTATCACCCGAGCATGTAGATGAAACAAATGATGACTACATTTATAAATCTAAACAAAAAAGAATACGCTCACCTCAAAAAACGGCACTTCTTAAAAATTCACCTGAAAAAATAATAAATACTTCTCTATCATTTAAAGATATTATACAAAACATAAAAAATTCTGACAAAAAAAAAGATAGTTTTAAAAGAAAAAGAAAAAATTCATATAATGATCAATTGTTCTTTACAGGACTAAAAGAAAAAGCTGAGATTATTAAAACAGATTCAACGACAAATATGTCGAATGTTGAACAGATGGTAAATGGTGAAAAGATTAGTAATGAAAAAATAAAAAATTGTTCTAAAGATGTTTTTCGTGAAAATGACATTGATGACCAAATATATATTGATCATCTTAATGATACCATTGATCTAATCAATTCTCAACCAATAAACGCAAAAAAAAATAATGTGGCCAAAACTATAAATCAAGTTAATCCTTCAATCTTAAATGATGACATAGCAAGTGATGATTCAATTGATGAATTGTTTAAAAAAAGTGATGCGAAATTGATTGAATTAGATGAACCTAAATCTGTAGAATTTGAAGTAGTATCATATTCAACAGACATAGACATCAATACTATCAAAGCAAATTTTAAAAAAAACATTGATTTCGAAGGAACTGATTGCCGGGATTCAAGGTAAAATCAATATTTGATTTAATTAAGTGAATATTTCAAAATAAATTTTGACTTTATTTTCTAAATTTTACCCTTTTTTTATTAAAGATTCAAAGTCAAATTTAATTTGAGTCAAGATAAAAAAGCCGAAGAAGAGTTGCAAAAAAAATTGAATAAAACAGACTATGAGAAGATGACGATTATTGGTCAATTCAACAAAGGTTTTATTCTTGCTAGATTAGATGGTGATATTTTCTTAATTGATCAACATGCTGCAGATGAAAGATACAACTTTGAGAGAGTTTGCAGAGAATTGGTTTTAAAACCTCTTAAATGTGTTCAACCTATATCGTTAGAACTTGCTGCACATGCTGAGAATATTATAATTGATTATTTGACCATATTCGAAAAAAATGGTTTCCGTTTTATTATTGATAAAAATGCAGCAAACGGCAAACGAATCAAACTTGAATCAGTACCGTTTTCTAATCAAATTGTATTTACCAAAGCTGATCTTGAAGAGATAATTGATACAATTATGCAAATGGATAATTATTTGCCTCAAGATTATAGACCGACAAATGTTAAAAAGATGCTTGGCTATGAAGCTTGCAGAAAGTCAGTCATGGTTGGCGATGAAATTGATGAAGCTAAAATGAAATTGATTCTCTCAAATCTTTCCAAATGTAAACATCCGACTATTTGCGCCCATGGACGGCCGTCTACACGATTGTTGCTGAATATAAATGATTTTCAATTTTCTGATTTCAATTGTTAATTTATAAAAACATTTTATAAATAAATAGATAATTTTTGACTTTCTATTTCATTAATATTTGCATATAATTCATTCACAAAAAAAAACCACATCATCTCTTGGTATAATATAATTAATAACATGAATACAAAATATCAATTTAATTCTAATTATTTCATATTGTAAAAATAATTATCTTTAAAAAATTTGGTTTCAAAATTTCTTTTCAACATATCCGTGAAATTTATCGCTATTTCTTTGAAAGTAATACTATTAGCGATATTTTTAATAATATTCATTTAAAAAAATAAATTTATAAGTTAAATTCAAGATAAAAAATAAGTTAACGGCTTCTATTATATTCCGAAAAATTAAAAAAGGTTGAATAAAAATTCAACATCAGAGTTTAAACTACTTTAAAAGTTTGCTAATGAAAAAAAATTTGAGCTTTTTGAAAAATTTTTTTTTTGTATATATTCTCATATTGAAACGTTTTAAATTGAACAATTTATTGAATTTGAATATTAATTATATATTTTTCCAACTAAATATGTTTTGAAAAATTTATAATTTAATTTTTAAATTCCTCCTTTTGATTTACTAATCAGATACTAATCGAAAAAAATTCAAATTTTTTTATTCTTTTTGAATAGTATTGTTTTTTTTTTTCAAATTAATCTTAAAAAAATAAATAAATTTGAATTTTTATTCGATTAGAGATTATCTAATAAATAAATCAAGAAGTTATATGCTCCAAAGAATCAATAATATCCTCTAATTTTGTAATAATGCAATAATAAAAGATTATTGGTGATTTGTCGAAAAATTTAAGTGAAATTATTATATTTGATTAAAAAAATTGTAAGCATAAGTAAGATACGATTATTCGATACATAATCACCTAGGCAATGAAAAAGAAAGGTGGAAATCATAAATTTACAATATGCTATAAGTGTTTTAATATTCATGAAATTTGATGTGCATTTTATACTTACTTATTCGCAAGATAATTATTTTATATTTTCATTTTATTAGGAATAAATATTATATAGTAAAATGAACTCTCTGGATAATTTTAAATGATAAAGTGTAAAAACGGCGAACAATCACTAATTGATCAACGGCGTCAGATAGAAAGAATATAAACATATCGATATATATGTCTAATGAGTCAATAGATCAAGCTGAAAAAAAATAATCTCTTTTATAATCATTTTTTTCCTCTATCTTCATCATTTAAAAAAATTGAAATAAGTATTGATTCACAAAATTAAGAAAATAAATTTTTTTTGTTGTGTTGATTTATTAAACGAAAGCTATTATTCGTGAAAAAATACAATGAGTTTTTATTTGCACTTTTATAAACTCTGACTATTGATTAATTGATTTATTTATAAATTTTAGTGTATCAAAAGTTACAAAATGCAAATTTTTACCGGAACCCATTACAATGAACTGAGTTATTGTATGGCTACGCTTAGTCGTGTACATGATAATGATCAAAACTTAACCAATTATTCATCATCATTCAGTCCGTCTGGCAATAATCAATCAACTTCTGTAGATAGTTCGCCGAATTCATCAGAATACTCATCACCTAACACTTCACCTCCCCTATCACCATCGTCAGTAAGCTCGTATTGTTCGGCTGAAGAGGATTGTTCAGATTTCTTTAGATTTGAAACACCAAATATCAGTCCATCATCTCCATTGAACAAAAATGAACTTACAGCTTCAAATCAATCACTAGCCGATCTTATTACTGCCGATCATCAAAAGTCTGATAACTCAAATTTAAATGTCATCGATTGTGCACTAACTTTTCACACGAATTGTCACCATCAAACCATACTTAATACCTCAGATAAACGAAATGATTTTCACAACGATTGCCATAAACAAAATGTTGATGTTAATTTGAATAATGATGATCAGATTGCTGAAACTAATAGTAAATTGGCTATGACAAATAATCAATCATCAATAGATAAAATATCTTTAAACAATCAGGCAATTAATAAGCAAGTACACGAACGAAAAATCTCGATACTACGTAACCAATCTGCACCCGATTTGGCCAATTATTGCAAAAAAGAAGTCAAGTTCGCTGATACGCTCGGCTTTGAATTGGAAAATATAAAATATTTTCCAACTACCATAGCGCAAACTAAATTCAAACGTCACAGTATTGATCTAACAACTCTACATAACGATCACTACAATAAATATCAAGAATTTTTTTTGTTTACCTCAAATTCAAAGATCAAAAATAATCAAATGCTTGACAAAGAGTTAGATGAACGAGATACACTATTCACTAAACAAAAAACTGAATTAAATTTAAATACTAATATTTTCAATAAAACTCAAGTACCAATAGTTCATCCATCTGCACACCAACAATATGATAGTTATTTAGCATCTTTTACATCAAATTATCAACAATTCAATACTACCCATGATCAATATTGTAGCGATTTATTTCAACAAGCTTCGAACACTAAAATATTCAGAAACAATAGTCATTATACGACTAATAATAATGTTGATCAGAAAAACAAATCAAACACTTTTATTTCGTTGTTTAATGATCAGGAAAATAGTTTGAAAAACAGATATTCTCATCAAATAAATTTGAAAATATCTAGTATTATTAATTTTAATGGACCAGATTCCATGAATAATCAAAATTTGAATTTGACTTCCACACCATATTGTTTAGCATCGTTCTTACCACTAAATTTTAGTCAAGCCTTTATACAAAGTGACTTCCCGTATCGTCTTCGCTCACAATCCGTCCTTCTTCATTCGTTAGATGTAGTGAGTAATACTTTAAACGGTACTATCTCAGTAATGAATTTAACATTTGAGAAGAGAGTGATTGTCAAATACACGCTTAATAAATGGGCTACTGAGAAACATTGTGAAGCAAAATATTCAAAAAAAGATTGCGACAATTCCGATAAATTTATTTTTCAAATAATTTTGAAAGAAATCGATTTTCCACAATTTCAATCAAGTGATGATCGTACAATTATGTTTGCTATACGTTATGAAACAGGTGATGGACGTATTTATTGGGATAACAATTTTGGTCAAGATTATCGTCTAAAATGCAGATTTAAATGACTTGCAGGTAACTTTAATGAATAAATTTAATTGAACAATAGTATGTACTCTTTTCTAATATTAATATGAAACAGAGTTGATTTTGCTTTTTTATTTATCAGTAAAAATTATCAATTCTAAAATCTGATATGTATCTTTATTAATAGGCTTTTATAATTAGGTTTTAATTTTTACAATTAAATTTTTTTTTATCGAATATAACTAATAATTATTTTTTTAGATCACAAATTTTATCATTATCATTTTGTTTATGGCAATCGTTGTGAAAATCATTTCGTTTATCTGAGGTATTAAGTATGGTTTGATGGTGACAATTCGTGTGAAAAGTTAGTGCACAATCGATGACATTTAAATTNNATGTATCTTTATTAATAGGCTTTTATAATTAGGTTTTAATTTTTACAATTAAATTTTTTTTTATCGAATATAACTAATAATTATTTTTTTAGATCACAAATTTTATCATTATCATTTTAGATTATTTTTACTATTTACTTACAAATATTGTAAAAAAAACATTGATTTTGAAATATTTTAAGCATTATCATCTGTTTGGAATAATCATAATTCACACACTATTTTTATACCCATTCACATTTATTTATTTTATGATTGAACTAGTGTGCCTGTATTATTTTTTTCAAACTTTCCTACATATTATAACAAATAATTTAGTTTTAAAAAAAAATATAAATTAAGTCATTCATTCGTAATATCTATTGAAAGATGATTTAAAATGTTTATATTTATCTTATATAAAAAGTATTTGTAAAATTTTCTTTTCTAAAAATACTTCTCTTACTTACTCGGCTAAAAAATGAACTTAATTCTCAATTCTTACAAGATTATTTTCAAAGCTGAATTATAAAATTTTATGGAATATTTTTTTTCGTTATTCAGATATTCTTGAAAATACAAAATAAAAAAAAAACAATTCATTAAAATTTCAAAATTTTATCAGATGATTGAAAAATGAAAATAACCAAATTTTTTTTGTTGGCTTTTCAGAAAGAGAAAACTTAATTAGGAAATGAGATAATTTAAATTTAGATTGGTTTTATTTTGAAATGCAATGAAATGAGTGAAAAAACGAAACATTTCAAATCTTGAACCAAATAATAGAAACATCTTAGTCCATCTGGATCATTGCTTGAATTTACATCGGCTAAAGAACCAATTTTTGATGTTGAAAATGAGATTTGTTCATCACCAATACAAACTTCAAGTTCTTGTGTGCCTACTCGATCTGGTGTTGGCCAAGCTTCATCATTCTCTTGCATAATCTCACTATCTTCTATTATTCGTTTCAATTCGTCGATCACACATTTATTCACATAAACTTCTTTTTTGATTATTCTATCATTCTTAT
>BLXL01010409.1:0-24030 GCA_023170135.1 Acarapis woodi
CATCCAATTGACTAAATGATGAGACATGATATGCTTTGAACTTACAGAAATTTGGTCAAGATAGTCTAACGTATTAGAAGCGCTTAAATAAACGAATTTATGAAAATTTGTTGATCAAAGAAAATTTTTAATTTTACGGCCAAGCGAAATTTATTTGTTGAAACGTGTGCAAGTCATAAACAAAGTTAAAAAAATTTATAATTTAAGTTTCACTTTCTCTCTTTTTCGCTTTTTAAAATCACACGAGAAAGGAGAGACGAAACCTGCAAGTAAAAAAGATTTGAAATTAATCACACAGACACACTCATTCGCTGATTAAGATTAAATTTTGAAAAGCTTTTTCTTAAAAGATTGCTAAACACACTCTCAATACTCCGTTTTGAATATTAGGTCTATTGCTCATCGTCTAAATTTTTCTTGCTGTTCGTCAAATTGGGTAATTATCACAATCTAATATTATTTTTGTTCTTTTAATTAATTAAAGATTTATTTATTTAAAATTGATTAATCTTTTCTAAAAACAATTCGAACTTATTTTCTTATTAATGTTATCGTCTAAAAATTTTTTTTTACTAATTGTTTATCTTTTATTTCAAATATATAGACCATCTTCAAAAATTTATAAAAAATTAAAATGCTCTAATTGATTCATAATTTTCGTTTAATTACAAATTAAGTGGCTTATTTTAAGACGATTTGCTAACTTTGTAAATAAGTTTTCAAAGATATTGTGTTCAACATCAACTTTTGATACAACTTTTATTCTCAAATTTCAGCTTGATAATTTTTTTAAAAACTTTCTAGAATCTTAGCAGAATCGAATTAATCTTTATTACACAATTCATCAATTTATTTTTTACAACTTTATATTATCGATTGCTTTAATTTTATTCTCAAATCAAAATCAAATTTTGAATCAACTTTTTTCAATAAATTCAATTTAAATAAGGAAAGAAAGCAAAAATTACATAATTTATTTTAAAATTTCGTTCATTTGTACGAAATGGATTTTCTTGGTCCTAAACCATTGGAACATAAACATCAAGCATGTTTTGTAGCACCTCAAGTTAAAACTAATTACAGTCATGGAGTAACTTTTAAAGAGAAAAATTCGACGATTACAAGCACTGAATTATTTAACAATTTGAATAATCAACCAAACCAATTGGCCATAAAAAATTTAGTACAAAAAGTGAACTTAATGAAAGCGGATCAACAAACTCAACAACAAGCTAATGATAATTATAATCAAGGAAATAATGGAAATAATACTAATTTTGAACAGGTTGCTAATAATTTTGCATATGATACTAGCAAAGTAAAAATAGAAAATGATAGTAATGAAGGTGCAGATCGTCAGGTTCAGGCCACAAATTATACAAACGGCTTGAATCTTTCCGATATTCGTTCAATAAAGATGAGTAATTGTTATAGTCTTGACGAAATAAATCAATTGAGTGATCAGAACAATATACAAAATAGTCTTCAGAGTGGTCTGGGTAATTTAGGTCTTAATTTCAACTATAATCTTAATAGTTTCAATAGTATGAATATCAATGGCTTGGCTAGTCTAAATAGTTTACAAAATCTAAATACGATTAATAATATAAAATCAATAGCATCCACTCAACAACACACAAATGGTAAGCGTGGTAGCGGACGTAGACCGTCTAGTTTGAAAGAAGATAAACTATCACCTGAGGAAGAAGAAAGGCGTAAAGTTCGTCGTGAACGTAATAAGCAAGCTGCAGCTAGATGTCGAAAGCGAAGAGTTGAACATACGAATACACTTGAAAAGCAAACTCAAGGTCTGGAGGAGAGAAAAAGAAATCTAAATGAACAAATACAAAAACTCGAGCTTGAAGCTAGTCAATTGATGAATTTGCTCAAACATCATGATTGTAAGATACCTGTAGCATCCTCTAGCTGAAATTATTGTGTGTTTCATTACAAATCCACCAGCTAATTAATCAATTAAGCAACGAATCAACGAAATTCAATTCAAGTATGATTTAAAAATTAATTAAGTTTAAAAATAATTTCAGTGAAATAGTTTTTTTATATTTAATATATATAAGTATGTATGTTCATATATAAAGGTACTTATTATTATTTGTATATATATATATATATCTATTTATGAATGAATTTGAGATCAGAATTAACTTATCCGATGTTCAGTTATAGTGAATTTTTAGTTTGATCATTTGTAGAAAATTTCTAATGCCAAAATATTGCTAATATAGACAACAAAAAAAAAATTAACCTGTTGATTTGTACCTAAAAAAAGAAGAAAAAAATATTATATGAATCTTGTTTTAAAAAATGAATTAGATTATTTAACAAATTAAATTTAAAAAGTACAAAGCAATTGGAAACTCTAATTTTTTTTTGGAGGCTCTAATATGCCTATTTGTATAGCTGTATAATTTATATTTTAATTTATCATTTGAATAAATGATCATCATATGATACTCATCAATTCTTGTAACAAATCTTAAATGAGTCGAAATAACGCTAAAAATTCTATTCCTTGTAAATTTACATTTTGCAACAAATATTTTCAACATATTTCGTTTACACTTCTTATTTATTAATAGAAGGTGTAAATTTTTCTTTTCAAACCAGAAATAATTCATCCATTTGTAATAAAAACTTGCATCATTGAATTGTCTAATTTAAAAATTTTATTTCTCGCATTTTATATTTCAGGTAATTTTTTTTTGCTCATAAAATTATTGAATAAAGTTTATGTATTCTAAATCGGTTTACTTAAAATACAATGATTACAAAATTGTTAATATTTTGCGATAATGAATTCATTTGAATAAATTAGATGCAATTTTCTTTAGATGACTATAAATTTCTCTATCCTTCCAAATTCACGAATTTGAAACAAATGAGATAATCAATCTCTTACCCACTTTTTTTTTGTAAATAAAAAGTTTTTTATTCGAATCATAACTTTGATCATATCCTTTTATTCTGAATTAAAATTTTTTCAATTATTTTATCTGATCACATAAATGTAAAGAAAGAATTTCAAAAACAAATGATGGGAAATGAAATTTTTTTGAAATCTTTAAAATTTTTTTCGCTTGATACATTTACCGAAAAATTGTAAATGTAAATTATTCATTTATTATTCATAGATATTTAAATTAAATATTTAATCTACTCTAAAGTATAATTAAGTGTTTGCTTTAAGTGTAAATAGATGTAGACCGATTAATTCAAAATTTATCGACGATTATAGATAATGGTCACAAGTTCATTTACTTTGTGAAGAGGATGCATTTTATGATTCATTTAGATACTATCACATATATCGTGGCCCATAAATCATAAAAGAATTATAATTGTTATCGTAGTTTCGATAATTTATATACATCGATCCACCGTTATAGTGATTAGAATCAAGACTTTCGATATAATTGTATTTGTATGTATTCAGAAATGATGTTCCATTTATAATTTCAATACTAGAACTCAAATCATGGCACATACTTATTGTAATCTTTTTTATTTTATTCATTAAACTCTTCTCAGTCCTTTTTTCTTCATCATTTATAGATTTTAATTCTTTATAATTATTATTTTTACAACAAAGCGATTGCAAATATTTAAGTAAATATTTTTTTGGTTTAAACTTGAATTTTTTTTGCAGCCTGTTATCTGTCGTTAATCGTTTTTTATTTCCCTCCTCAACTATCGACTGATTATTTGTCTTATAATTTTTATTATGTTTATCGTTTAGACATAATCTCTCCTCAGACCGTACTTTCAGATTTAATTCTTTAAATATATTTGAATCTAGTTTACATCTTAAATAAGAATTCAAGTCGGTTAGTTTAAATTCAAGAATTTTGAGCACCCTGTCTAATGTTTTGCTATTTTCATCGCAAACCAATTCTTCGATTTCCCAGGCACTTTGATTAAAAATCATTTCGAATTTCCGATCCGCTGAAAAATTAATAGATTTTATAAAAAAAGTATTCTCTTAAAAAATAATTATCAATGATCAGATAATTTTTTAATAAAAGCCTGAAAAAAAATTATATCACATTTTAGTTAAAATAAAACAAACTTTTTTTTTTAATTGATTTTATTTTATGAATATTGTAATTTTAAGTTGAAATCTAATTTTAAGTTAAAATTTTCCTAATGAAAGCGAAAAATTCAAAAACAAATTTTAAATCTCACTTGCATCAAAAAGTGGAAACTATATTTTTATAAAAAAAAAAAGTTATCGCTCGATTTGATTATTGTCAACTACGGGAAAAAAAAATAAATTATTAACGATGTTGGGAAATGAGTCATTCGAAAGACGAATAAAAATTTTATGATCATTTAGTTGTTAAAATTTAAAGTCAGATTTATTTTTGATTGATTGAATAAATTTCGGAATGAAAATAAAGTTATTTGATTAAATGGTAAATATACACGTTGAAAAAAAGGTCTCAAACTCAGGTAAATAAAAAAATCACCATGTTCATTTACGAAAAATACTCAAATATTGAAATAACTGATTGAAATTTTCGGTTAAATGAATTGAATGTGAACAACACAAGTAATAATTAATGTAAGCTTGAAGCTAAAAAATTAAAAAAAGTTGAAATACTTCAGCTTTAAATGCCAAATTTAAGGCTTCATGATGTTTAGATTCCTATAAAAAAGACTGAGTTAGTGATAATCTTAAATAAATGAGACGAAAAAATTTTTATTTTTTTCAACGCCTAGACTAATAACGAAATGTGAAAGTGCCGAGAATATATTGTGATTTCTTATCTTTAGTCAATAAATTGTATCTAAAATATTGGTAAAACACTTGTTTAGTTTAGATAATGCAATCTGTTGTTAGATTTATTTGTTTAATTAGATATTAATAGGTAACTTTTAGATGAAATTGAACGAGATAATTAGTTGAAAAGCGCTGAATTTTAAAAATAATGTACAATGCTTAAAGAAATATTGATCTTAAATTATTTATTATAATTTAATTTTAATAAGTTAATAATAGAAAACAAAATCTAAAATTCATAAATTCAAAATAAAATAATCAAACATCAAACAAAAAACGACAATCTGCGATATGTAGATTCATCACCCGAATTCTCCAATAATTCTGGATTTTCTATAAATCCTTTATACGAATCTAGAAATTCGGCAACTAATTCTTCATGTAAAACACGCGCATCATATGACAATGTGCAGGTTAACATTTGGTCAATTTGATTCAAATTTCGCAAGATTGGTTTAGGTGATCCAACAGCTAAGATAGCCGTTTGAGGAGGATTAATGACTGCTGAAAACTCGCTGATACCAAACATACCTAATAATAAATAATAATGAAAATTTTTAGAAAATTATTATGAAAAAATAATATTTCGAAAAAATATAAGCGAGATCGAAAAATAAGTTTATATATTTTTGGTTTTAATGGTCGGGTAAAATTTAAAAAAAAAAATTTACCTAAATTTGAAATACTAAAACTTCCACCAATAAATTCTTCTGGCTTTAATTTACCTTCTCTAGCTTTACTTGCTAAATGCTTAACTTCTTGATTAATTTTTATCACACTTAATTGATTTGCATTGCATATTATGGGAGTAATGAGGCCATTTTCAGTAGCAACAGCAATTGATATGTCTACCGATTTCAATAATTCAATTTGTTGTGTATTTGTATTAAAAATTGAATTTAATTGTGGCACTTTTTTGAGTGCCAATGCTACTGCTTTTATAATAATATCATTAAATGAAATAGGAGATTTTTTTTTCAAATCATCTTGGTATGCCTTTGCATTGTTTACATTGCAAGCTATTTGCATATAGAAATGTGGAATTGTAGTTTTAGATTCAGTGAGACGCTTAGCAATAGTACGACGCATATTACTTAGTTCAATATCAATGTAATTGTTTGCAGTTTGAGTGTTAGATAATTTTAACGAATTATCGACCTGATTAGCTTGTAGACTAGTTTGTTCAGTAATATTTAGATTAAGCGTTTTCAAATTCTTTGATTCAATATAATTAAGCACATCACTTTTTAGCACATTATTTTTTGGGCCGCTAGCGTCTACGTTATTTGAATCAATATTATATTTCTCCAGAAGATTTCGAACACTAGGACTAATCAAATTTGATTTTTTTGATGAAGAAATAAGTGGCATTGAGCTACTTTCGTCGTTGACCTTTTGTTTAGTTTCATAGGATGTAGTGTGTGAAGTGCTTTCCGGTATTGTAACATCTTTCCAATCTTCGCCTTCTTCGACATATAATGCAATTATATCACCAATCTTTATATTCTTCGTATCCTCATTGACTAATATTTTGGCTAATATACATTCTTCTTCTAATTCCATACCTACTATTGCTTTGTCGGTTTGTACTTCACAAATCATATCACCTGGATAAATCTTATCACCTTCTTTTTTATGCCATTTTACAATCGTCCCCTCTGTCATTGTTGGTGAAAGAACAGGCATCTTAATCTCTGTTCCTTTTGCTCCTGATATTAAATAATTAAGAATTGTTATTTTTTAAAATCATCATTGAATTTGTTAAAATTAAAGAAATATAAAAATATACCTAGCAGACATAGCGAAGAGTTGAGATGTCTATAAATTTGTTTATGACTCGAAATTCTCAATAATTTAGATGTTTTAAAATTATTGATAATTAGATTTTTAATCATATTGATTACAGTAGATTACAAGAAAAATTTTAACTAAAATAAACAGAATAATTCGAAAAGTCTGTCTTACAAATGCAAAGGTTATTTTCACGCAATATGTGTTTGTTGTTTCCCAGTAACATTGTGTTTATGTTTAGAGCGGATACGGACAAATCTGAAGTAACTTATTCAAAAAAAAATTGTGAAATATCTAAATCATATTTTTCCTTTTTTTCCAATAAATCAAATTAATTCTAATTAATCGTTTTTATTTTTATGATTTATAAAATTTTCAAATTTGATTGAAAAAAAAATCGCACAAATTGCGATAATGAAACGAGTAGTTTCAAATTACATTGATAGATGTTACTACTTTATTTCTTATTTTTTAGTTACTTTATTATACCGCCAGAGTATGTTCTGAAATAGTTGATGAGTTATTTGAACATTTTGAATTTTACTTCAGAAGAAAAAAAAACTTTTCATTCGGTCTTTTTAGTACACAAATCGTTGTTCAATCAATTTGCACTTTTATTTTTTTGAAATTTCTGTATTTGTAAGTCTAATATACCAAACTTTTTTTTCCTCGTTACGTAATTATATTTTTAGTTATTAGTAGATTCTATTTTTTGAAAAATTTGTGTATAGGTGATTTTCTACAACATCTTGCTTCTTTATTTTATTTCTCATTTTCGATTTTGAATGAACAATATTCATCTTCTTAATTAATTATATTTTTTTACAAATACATGTGTGAAAAAAATTTGATATTAAAGTAAGTTTTCTTCTTTTTACAAACTTTTGCTTTTCATTTTCTTAATATTTAGTCTTCAATTCTTTTTCTATAAATTTCAAGTGATTAACACACTACAAATATATTTATAAGTTAGCAATTGATATCTTTTTGTTTATACGAGAATCTTGGAGATTTTTTTTCCTATATAATAATATTTAGATTTTTTAAATAATTCATCAGATTTTATCTAAAAAAAATCAATTGATCTACTGATAGCTGATAAATAATTTAAATAATTTTTACCTTGCCACATAAAATTCGGATCAAACTATTGATAATAATTTTAACAAGAATAAATTTTTGGATTCAAATATTAAATTAATGATTCGTTTGATGTTTCTAGAATTTATCGAGGGACTTGAATCGTTGACTTGAAATTTGAATATGAAAATCTGAATAGTAGATTTAATTATGAATGTGTAAAAATTTTTTTCAAGTTTTTAGATTAATTAGCATGTTCTAATGAATTTTTAATTAAAAGTATTTACTTCCTTTATCTAAAAAGATTGAGCGATTGCTTAGAGAATGATTGCTAAAAATTTCAATTTTTCTTAAAAGTATCTGAAAATAAAGTAAAATTATTGCATGTTTGAATTGATTTCAATATAGAATTTCGATAAGATCTTGGTACTTTAGTTTTAATTTTTTGAAATTTTTTTTCCATTTTAACAAAACTTTTTTTAAGTGTTGTACGCTGAAAAAAATGTTTACAGATTATTTTTGATTTTTTAATCTATAATTTTATTTGCTTGTGAATTTAAGATTATTGAAGCCCTGTTGTTATTTTTCTTAGATATTGAAATACTTAATCAACTATCAGTTCAATATGTTAAGGCGGTAAGAAATTTTTTAATCTAATAAAATTTTAAAAAATGAAAAATCAAGGTGATTAATATTTATCCGAAATACGTATTTTTTTGTCAATTGTCAATTTTTTTCAAAAACAATTTTTCCCTCCAAAAAAAAGTGCCGTTTTTTTTCTTCCTATTAGCAAAATTTGCTAATTAATAGCTAACAAATGTGAAAGTAATTTTGGCAGTTAGAAAAAAAACATTATAACATTGTCTGTTCAACATAAAAACAAGCGGGTACATACTTCATGTATAATATGCAATTTCTATAAGGACTGATTATAAAAAAAAAGTAAAAGCGAAAGTCTAAGCCAGTGTCTGTGAGATCCTAAGCTCATAAACGGCATCTTTTTCTGTAAAACTAAATATTGAAGGGCTACATATATTGACTTTCTATATCAGTGTGTTCAGTAAATTTACGTTGGTTATGTTCAAATTTGTATTCACAGTGTTTGTTTTTTTTTATTTTTATAAGTTTCAGAACTTTAAATAGAATACAAGAGATGGATTTGTGCTGTATATTTAACATTTCAATCAAAGAATTTAAAATATTTTTAATACATATCATCATTGTATGTAAACCTTAAAAAAATCAGCTTGAGCATCAAACAATATATTGAATATATGCTACAGTAGGCCTATCACAAAGAAGTTATTCTGGTTTTGTGTTGGACCAGAACTCGCCTCTTTCTTGAGCTTTATTTTCAATTCAATATTAGATGATTTTATTTCAAAAGAAAGTTACAAAGATGGCCGAATTTCAAGTAAGATGAAGTGCAGATCTCCTTAGAAAATTAAAAACTTCTTTTTAAACTAAACTAAACAGATTCACTATTTGAGCATCATTTTAGAGGTATTTTGAGTAGCATAAGATTTTTTGACGAATCGATGCCGAATTTCTATTGTGATAAAATACAATTTAGCAATTTTCAAGTGGGCTAAGATGCTTATTACGCTGACAGTCTGATTTGAAAACCCACTTTGAATTTTACTATTCACTTAAAAGCTAATTTTTTTTTTACATAATAGATATTGTAATATTATAAATTTAAAATTACATAAATGCTTGGAGAAATACCTGCTTGCAATGTTAAAAAACACATTGCTTAAATTAATATTTGTTGTTTAAAATATTATATATTTGAATCTTATACGATACCCTCATCAGTATTAAAACATTTTAGAATTTAATCAAACAATTTGAGTATGATATTTAATTTTTTTGGTCTACATATATTAAAAAATTATTAAAAATTATTCAATTATATAAAAATTTCAATAAATTATTTTAGCGATAAATTTTCTCAGTCATTGAAGCCGAAAAAAAAAAATATACTTAATTTGATTTTTACATTGATTTCAAATGAAAGATAATATTTTATAATCGATGAGTATAATACCGTCGAATTATTGAAAAAAAAATTGATAACATAAATTGATTTGCTCACAAATATATTTTAATAAGCAAATATAGCTTTGAAAATTGACCTTATCGATTTATTCTTGTTTGATACTAATAATTCAATAATTTTACTAATCATTAAGTATAAATAATTTCGGGAAAAAAAATTGACACTTTAACAAGAATAGCTTTAATTTTACAGCAACATTATTATCATTTATTAAATCTATTTTCATGATTGCATTTTTACATTGACTTGAACGCATCTATCCTGATATTGAAAAACTTTTTATTGATATATATTCAGACTTTCAATTTATTTTTTCCTTATTTTTGTTATAATAAATATACAATTTTATTAGGATTTAATATAATGTAGGTGACTCGAATAATTCATTAGATTACAACATAATCCCGTAATATTTCTTATATCAAAAATTTTTTATTTCATCTCATGAAAAATACTAAGTTATTTTAATTAATATTGAACATTTTAATTTGAATAAGAATCAATAGGTATATAAAAAAGATAATTTTATTAAATTTTCTTGTGTAGCAGATCATATGGTATTTTAATTTTAACTCATCACTCTTCAATGCTTAAAGTCTAATATGAAGATTAATGTGTACTTCACAATAAGAATTATAAATTTAAAAAAAAAATTTTTCTTTCCAAACTTTGCTGTAATACGAGCTCATTGTAAACAGTATCTTAAACTTGTGCACTTGACAAAGCAAAACAAAATATTGAGCCGGTTAATTGAATTTTCTTTTATTTATTCTCACTCATTTCTTCTAATAAAATTTGGCACTTTAATATTTGTGCCATGAAATTTTTTATTTTCAAAAAGGGAATTTTTTCAATGATTTATAATTATTTTATTAATTAACTTTTTATTTGGAGAGAAGAGAGAAAAAAAAGTTGATTCTAAAAAAATGAATGGCAGCTTTTGAAATCAAAATATTTTTTTTTCAGAATTCAAATTGTAATCTAATTAAAATGAAAAGATCGGATTGTCAAGTTCGAAAATGATCATAATAATTTTGTAAAGAATTCGTTAATTTTTAACAATGGCAATGAATTTTACGACTAAATTTAATACATATTAATCAAACTATCTCACTTTAATTATAAGTTTTTTTTAAATGTTAATTATATTGTTTTTAGATGAGATAAATTTTAAATCGTTTTTGGGTACATGAACTAGAAATCGAAATTTAATAATTTTTTATACAAAAAATTTTTTCTTGACTAGAAAAGATTGCTCAGATTAAAAAATATAATTTTTGAAAGCTTTTCAGGCTAAATATTAAAAGATATTTTAGATATATTCAAACTTATCTTAATATCTGGTGGGTAAGTAAAAATGATCTCTAATCTTTGAAATATGAATTTGGTCTTAAATATTTGAAAATTTTTAACGCACAGATATTTTCAGAACTTGATGTTTATTTTCTTAAGAATGTGATATATATTATCAAATATATACATATATTTTTTGTTATTTTTTACAAAAATTCATTGGAGTGGTCACTCACCAACTACATATAAAAAATTCTGATTTATGTTTGAAAATATTTTATCGGGCATTGAGATAATTCATTGCACAAATCGAATTTAATTTTTTTATATGCATGATCTATAAATTCTTCAAATTCTCTAAAATAAATTATAATGTGATACTTCATGTTATAAATCTAGAAATAAAATTCGTATTACAAGCATTATGTAAAAATTTCACCTGGAAATGTGCAAAATGAGAATGATAAGATTTCAATTGCAAACTTTACATGATGAACATCTCACTTACTTTAATATCAATTAAAAAAAAATAAATATGGGCTGCATTTCCATTGATGTCGCACGAATAATTAAAATAGTTTTTATATCTTACCCTGAATAAATTATTTTATATAAATGATTGGAACATGTTCAAATGATAGATGTCAAATTGTTGTGATAAGAATTTTTTATTTTCAATTATTTAATCAAATATATTTAGTCGCTTTAAATCATAATTTTTGAATCCTAAATTTCAATGTCGCTCAAAAATTTAAAAATAATTAACAAAACTACATTATAAACACTACTTACTTTCGATTCTTTATTTAAATTTTTTCAAATTTATTAAGCAATATGAAAATAAATGACAAAAAAAAATCATTGAACAACTATTTATAAGTTAATTTTAACTTTGTTTCCTTATTGATAAGATTGATTATTTAAAACAAAGAAAAATTAAGCTTATCCATTCTAAATTTGTATATGAGTATCAATAACCATTCAAGTATTCCATCATTTATTAAATATAATTTCAATATAAAATCTTTTCTATAATAATGATTAATTAATTTCAATGAATCAAAAACCATTGTCAGTTAAAATTCATTCAAAAATTTTGAATTGCAAACAAGTCGTTGTTTAACTAGTGAAATTTTTTCGTTTAATTTTTTTCTATTAAAGAATTTGACGGCCTTAAATACTTATAAATAAAAAATTCACGATTTTTCTTAAGTTTTTACCAAAGTTTTTTTCATGTTTTTTTTTTCTCAAGAGGTTTAATTTATAAACTTTTTGGTTGTTTGCAACATTTTTACCGATAGTGAATTTCCATTCTTTTTGAATATTACAGATTGTTTATCGAAATAGCTATAAATCTCATTTATATGGCATATTGTTAGGTATCGATAAGACGTTTGATCTATAAAAGAAAGATTTTCTTTGTTAGTTATTATTTAATTTTGTGTCGAAATTTTTTCTAAAAAAAAATTCATTATATTAAATTTATATTGATGAATTAGACCTTAAAAATTAATGACGTTAATTTTTAAAAAAAAAAACTCAAAAAAATTTATTAAAAATGAATGAAAATTTTCATTTTTAGTTCAAATCGCATTGATAAATTTTAAAGAAAAATTCAAATTTACAATTATAAAAATGATAAATAACAATTTTACGAAAATAAATTGAAATTTTTGCAAATTGTGATTACATTAAGTTTTTTATAAGTATCTTGTTATTTTCTGAGAATACATAAATTGAAAAGTGTTAAAAAAATTTAATTTAATAGGTTTACATAGAATTTTTTTTTATATCTCAAAAGTATAGTTGAATGTTAATGTTAATCAAGAAAAAATTAATTTTTCAAAATTACTTTCTAAATTTTCAAAATGTTTTCCAGAATCGGTGATTATATAATTCATAATTAAATAATAAATTTACGATTGACCAATGTTAGCCCTAATCTTCTAATTGTTTTTTATGATACTCATACTTAATATTTAATATTATGTTTGATCTTATCAAATAAAAATTAATTTATCATATAATATATATATTACTAATAATTTTTTTTTCATTTCTAGGATTCAATCAACGTGTGTAATTAAATTACGATAAATTTTTTTAATCAATTTATCAATGATTATAAGAATCGAATTCGTTTGATGTAATTTTTATTATCATCTTCTTAATTTTTATGGTTTAAAGTACTCCTCCTTTAAATATGAACTTTGAATACTTAACAACTTGTTTTTAAATTTTAAATATCGAATATATTTAGGAATACGAAAAAATTTGAAGTTCGTGTTCTAGCATAATTTATAATATTATTGAAACAGATTTATTCTTGACCTTTAATTTACAATTTTAAAAAAATCGAAAATTCGTAACTCTAGAATCATCAGTTTTTATCTTTATTTTTTTGAATCGATGTTTAGCGATTTTTTTTTTAAAATTATAAGTTGCTTTTGAATGTATAATTATTCAAATCATCGTTTAGAGTGCATTAATTTTCACCTATATACATCTATTAATCTGAAAATATAAATCATCCTAATTTTACTAATAAAATAAAAGAAAAAAAAAATGGATATTCATCCATCGGAATATATATTCAACGAAGTTCAGGAAGTTCACGAAACAGGTGAACTTACTTTCGAACTATCTCTTGAAGAGCTCGAACAACAGGTAATTAAAATTTTTTTTTTCATTGTAAAATATTTTTTCAAAATTGAGTCGAATTAATATTTATGTCCTATCAATAATAATATTCTCATTGAAAAATTATGATAATAATAATTTTTTTCAGACATTTATTCATATTTTGTATTTACAAATTATTAAATTTTAATAATTAGTATGATTTACGTTAATTGAAATTTTCTTCAAATTAAAATCGAAAAATTTCTAAATCAATACAATTAATGAAAAGAGTCTTTTAATAATGATTAATACATGTTTTAATCAAAAATAGGTTTTAAGAATTTTTATTAATCAAAAATAATTAGTTAAAATAAAAATTTAAATAATCTAAATTAGATTAATTGAAAACAATTCATTCATGTTGGTTTTGTACTAAAATTTGTAGATCGAATTTCAATCCTTTGTTCCTCCAAATTATAAAAATTGCATATACATATAATAAAATTCTTAAAATAAAACTAATTGGCATATGTATTAGAGAATAAGCAAATATTTGATATTTTTTACGTTTTATTTATTGTTCATTTTTTAAACGTATTTATTATTTAAGCTTGTTTACTAGTGAATTAAAATCAAGTTAGCAAATTATAATTTGCACTTTATCACAAACTAATGCACAATTAATATTTATATAAGACTGAACTTTAATTTGAATTTTTATAAACTAGAATTTTGTGAATTTTTTTTTATAAATTCGCCATTTCGAATTTGAAAGTTCGAATTTTGACATAAATCTGTAAATCAAAAATAAAATTCTACCTTATTTAACTAAAGTGAATCAATTTCAATTTTTTTTTTAATAAATTGCAATCAAAATAAAAAAAATTATATTTAATGATATATATGATTCATTTATGAAATCCTTTCCAAAATATACGAAATGATGAGTATATAAAATTGAATGGTAATGAGTCTTTAATGTATTGAATGTGTAATGAATAGGAACATATATTATCGGAAAATTTTCTTTTTTTAAATTAAATGCTTAATTAGTTCTTATATCATTATTCATCGTATTTCATTTTCACCTAATACACTCAATTTAGCAGATGATATGATTCTATTTTTCACCTCTTCTAAGTGTAAAATAAATTCTATTTCATTTTGTGTATTTCTTGATATTTATATATTTGCAATGTATCATATGTTTTGTATGAAATATACAGAGACTTTGTAAATTTTTATTTGAATTATGTGAAAAGCTTTCTTTTCAAAAGAAATATATATATTTTATACAGATATACGAAATTGTACGCTATAGTTGAACACTTTGTTAGAAAAAAGATTTCGATCGTTTCTTTCTTTACAAATTTTAATCTTAAAGCATTCAAATTACCATCTAGAAAAATTAGAAACACAGCATTTTAATTTTATTTGATTAAAATTACACTTTATTTTTTTTTTTTTTTTGACTCTCTCTTATCGTCTTATGTGTTTCGTATGCTAATTAAAAATATTTTAAATTGCAAATGCAAATGCTTGTTGCGCAAATATTTTCTTTTTTCTAAAATTTTTAAAAAAGCGACAAAATGACAAAAATCTAAAAAAAATTAAATTTACCAAATACTAAGTGATGAATTTGAGGTTCCTCTTCAAATTAGCTTAGGTGTCGCATTTGTTCAGATAATATCATTTTATCTCAAATTTTCTATCTTGAAATAGAGGTGTTTCGAAATTGCACACCCTTAATAATAATTTAATTTTTATCATTTTAATAATTCGAATTAATTAAGAACATTGTTGTTGAGAATATATTTCGTATGTTACTTTAAAATAAACTGATTAATCAAAATTAAAATTTGATAAATTTCAATATTTAATCCGAAAAAAAAATTTCAGAGTTTTTCTTTTCTATATCTTTTACAAAAAATAAAAACAAAACAAGGATGTTTAATTACGATTATTCGAATGCAAATTAGAATTGTATTTTATTTTCACTAGAAAAAATTTATTAATTTTCCCTATATTACTCGTTNNTTATTTTAACAAGGTCAAAAAAGCTATTAATTGAACCTAATTACTCGTTTTTTTGATTAAAATGAAAAGTAGCATACATTGTGTTACATTAATTGCACAATGTGCATTCGAAAACAATTTGAATTTTGACATAAAACCTAATGATTAATGTCGCAATACTCGGAAATTTACAACTCAAAATTCTTTTTTTAGTTTGTAGCCTAATAGAAGTCACTTATTTTTTAACTTTACAATAAATGTTAAAAGAAATAAAAATCTTTCTATTAATTTAGTTAGATGAAAAATAAACGTTTTTTATATGTAATCTTGATTCAAATCTTATGATGAGAATTATTATAAAAATTCAAATAATAGTCTCTAAGTAAGTAAAATTATTCTAAAGTTAGCGAGTACTTTTAGGTCTAACTGTCAAAGATTCTCGTTAAAACGCAAACTAAAATTCAACATGATGTACTTGGTGAATAATCATGAGTCACTTGTATGTTCGCGTTTTTAAATGATGCATGAATTGATGCTATCATCACTTTAATAAAAAACAGAGCCACCTTTTTACTCACAGATATATATACATTTTTTTTTCAGAAGTAATCTAAAGTGTCTCAATATGAATTTCAAGTCGACAAAAAATGATAGTCTCAAGCGTATAAAAGTGCACTGCAATTTTTAGACTATTAGATGTATATATGAAACTAAAATGATTTTTAGTCACCGCAGACTTTGAGTTCTCAAATTTATTATTTTTTGAGAATTTCAAAGTCTAGTGTGCAAACATTTTTCAGAATTACTCAAAAAATTTTTCTCCCAACATTGAATTATACGAAAGATTTTATTGATAAATGTGAAACAAAATAAATGTGTAATTTGAAGTTTTTATAATTGAATCAAAATATCAATTTTTTGATTATTTTTATTTTAGAATTCAAAAATTTGATTTTTAAATTTAATGTCTATCAGTATGATGACTTAACCTCGATAATATAAAAATTAATACTAACTAATTTATAATTTGTGAAAATAAATTTTTTTTTGAAAAAAATACACTTCATAAACAAAATTTATTTTCCAAAGAAAAAAAGTTTTTAAATTATTAATTTTAAAATCAATTGATTACTTATTTGATTTGATTTGATTTGTTAAGATTTTTTCTTAAATTATATTCCGATTCTCATAAATTGATCAGTTAGTCAAGCAATCGCTTAAATAAGTAAAAAGAATTACTATTGCTATCGAATAAACCAAAGTGTGAGTCAGTGATAAGTTAATAATTAATAAAGTGAATTTATTGACTATAATCAGTCAATATTACGAACCAGCTAATAAAAATAAGGGTATAGATATATTTAAACTAAAAGAGTATAAAAAATTTTTCGACAAACATGAAGAAAACATTATTTAATTCTATTCGAGAACGCAATTAAATTTCATTTATTTCTGATTTGATTCACTCTAAGTTTGAAGATTAAATTAAGTTCTAGTCAAATGTTTTTTAAAATTTTTTCTTCTAAATTATAAAAAATCTGAACCCTTTAAATCTCTAGTATGTAGAATCTAAAAAGCTAAAGTAATTTATTTCGATTAAACTCTGTAAAAAAAAATTTAAAAATTCGAAAATAATCATCCAGATAATCACAATATAAATAAAAAAGAAAAAAAAAAATTCATTTAATTCCAAAAAGTAAACTTTTTGATTGCCCAAAAAAGATACATCTCTTTTTCGAAATGCAAAATAAAGAAAATGAAATTTATAAAAATTTATTTATACAGCACGATTGGTTGAATTGGAAACTAAAATTAATAGGCTGAATAGGAAAAAAAATTCAACATATTCTATCAAAAAATAGCTGGAAATAGAATCCATTCTAATCTAATGTAATTTGATCTACATTTGGTATACTAAAAACAGTTCTAAATGCCCCGCCTTCTTTCTACATAGCTAGTGAGATCAAGAAATGAGTCATCAAGTCGAAAATTTACTACTTTTTTTTTAAATTTAATTTATTTTTATTTTCATGAAAATGTCTATTCTACAATTACATTGAATTTTAAATCAATGTTTGAAATCTTTGTCAATTAAAATTATTACACACTGCTTGTAATTGATGGGTATCTATTATTTAAAAAAAGTATCAAATTATAAATCGCAATTATCGAACCTACTTAGATTTTTATACATTACAATTTTCAAGCGCAAAACATTTATTGATTAAGCAAACCAAAAAAAAAAAAAAATTTTTTAACATAAATTTCAAAAATTTTATTATTTATTGAAAAATCGATTTTAAGTGAATTGAAAAAAATAATTTCAATAAGTTATAGGTATATGTGATTATTAAAATTTTACGATTGAAAATAAACGGTTGTGATTTCAGAGAAATTTTCAAGAATTTAATACAAACTTCTACTAGTTATTAATGTATTTTTCATTTAGCAAAAGAATTTGTTCTTGATATTTCAAAAGTAATGATTTTTAAAAATTAAACAATACACTTTAATAAATTAATTAGTCTAAAATGATGACAAATGGTTGAAAGTTTTTGCTAATTATAAAAATATTCATATACATTTATTCATTTCTCAGTTTGAAAAAATGCACGAATAGTGACTCATTAATAGTTTCATATAGAATGATATACGATAAACAATAATTGGTAATTTGTTTAAACATTATTAAAAACTGGAAAATTAACAATTTATCTGAATTTAAAATGCAAACATTACAATGATTAAACTTAAAGTACATTTTGTATAATTTATAATTTAAATCTAATCAAAAAAAAATTTCAAAAATTTTAATCGATGTTTTCTAAATAAACTTTCAAATACAAGTTTCAAAATATTTATAAAACATTTAAAAGCACTAAACATTATTCTGGTATTTAAAATTTTTTGAATTTTTTTTTTCAAATTTAAATGGGATAAATTTTCAAATTTTTATGATTCAAAACTAATTGAAATCTAATTAAAATTAGGCGAGATTTTTTTGAAAACTTATTATATATTTTTATTAATATTATAAAAAATTTTCATTCAAACAATAGTCTAACTTGAATTATGGTAAATCATGAATTTTTCAGTCATTCGACACCATAGTATCGAGCATATATATTATAATATAAAAAATAATGTTTATTACATGTGCATGAAATGCAATTCGGAAATTTCTAATAATTTTAAGCTACTATTTAATAAATTAATGAAGAAATTTTTCGAAGAATTCTAATTTTGAAAATACAAATGAGAAACAAAAAGAAATGATAATTCATGGACATCTCTATATGATTACATTTTATTATCAACTAATTAATGTATTTGTTACCACAAACTTATAATGGCCTGGAAAAAAGTTAGTCATATTTTAAATGATTTTAAAGTGCATCTTATTATAAACTTGTTTACTAGAAATTTTAGAGAAAAAGAAACAACATTGTCTCTTTTAGCTTCGTCGGTAACAAATTTTCAAAATTTCAAAATTTTTTCGAAAATGAATCTTTCGCCTATTATTGTTCTATTCAAACGTTGTATGCTTCCATAAAAGTTTATTTTTTCTGAATTAAGGGTCTTTTTAAAATGTATTACAAATTTAAAATCCGCTATACAAGTACAATAGGATCGTTTTTAAATATTTCTCATTGAGACATTTAAATTTTATCATTTCCTTTATGATGTTAAGTCATCCATGTCGTATATTTTACGATTCTTATATTATTTGTGATAGATGACTATTGTGACATTTGAATTATTCAGATCATAAATTAACTTTGAATTTCAATATAAAATTTTAAAAAATCTTACATTATAGCAATTAAAACTGCTAGAATTCTAATTATTAATAATCTATATTGTAAATTTGACTAAAATAGAACTAAAAAAATTCATGAGATTTAATTGTCAACACATGTAATAAAGTCATTAATTTTTTTAGATTTCTCACTAATAATCGATAAATTTCATGAAAAATCTCATTACAAATTATGCAGTGATTATTTTCCTGACAGAAAATGCTACAGATCATATTATTCAGAGTTTAAAAATAATTTTCAAAAAACGTGAATAAATTCTATGAAATTTTATCAATCAATGGGACACTTTCACGAATCGTTTTGGCATATATATTATTTATATTTCCTGGAAGTTCTAAAATCGGATTTTTTTGAATTCATTGTTTACTTTCTTGTTTATGCCCGTTTTACGCTGGTGATTATTGAACACTATCAATAAAGTTAATTGTAATATTCTTAATTTATTTTAATTTAATAAAGATAAAAAAAAAAGCTTTAATTCTTTTTGTAGAATTAATCAAAAGTGTACATTTCATTGATATATCTTTAAATTCAAACATAAATAAATCTGTATAGTCATCAAAATAATTCAAAAACAAAACTAATAAAAAAAATGAATTAATTGATCAAAAAAATATCAAATTATAGATCATATTTATAAAAAAAATTTGAAAATTCTAAATATTCATTGATCGATAAAATAGTAAATTAGACTATCAAATAATTTTTCAGAATAAATATTGTAACGAATTACAATCAAATTATTAAAAGCGGTTCATGTATGATTGATTCGAATTCGAATAAATTTTTTTTGCCTTTCGAAAATATTTAGTTTTTTCTAATTACTCGATTCCAGTGAAAATCTGTGTGATCCTACCAAACTTTCATTATTTACATCTAAATGGACAAATTGACAGACTTTCAAGCGAATAAGTTCCTCATCATTAAAAAATTAAATACAATTAGTCGAATGTCAATCCTTTTTTTAGTCAATTGTTTGTAAAAATTCATAAAAAGAGCTGTCAAGTTGATTACTTATTAAATTAAAGATTTGATTTAAAAATCTAATAAATTTCGATAATTTCGAATACTTATTGGTTTTTCTTTATTTTTTTATCATTTAAGATCAATATAATCATGTTTGAAAAAAATTTTCAAGAGAAATTTTCTACAATTCGAAATTTTTGTTTTAAAAAATACATACTCACTAAGAATCGCAAAAATTTCAATATTATATATATAAAATATATACATAAAATAATTCCAAAATATTATTTTTAAAATAATTTTCATTGAAATCTGGTTAAAAAAAATTTCGATTTCAGTTCTTAATCAAAATTTATCGAAATTAAGAATTTGTATCAAAAATATTTTATATCTTTTACAAAAAACACTTAAATTTGAATATTTGTGAATGGTTTCTTGTTTTGCCACATTCCAGAAAATGAATTTTTAATATTTATTAAATATAAATAGATAATTAAAATTTAAAATATTTTATTATATATTTATTCGCAATTTCTTAATAACTAATAATATTATCTACTTAAGAAACAAAAAAATATAAGAATCCAATGATAGATTTCAATTTAAATTTTTTTGTTTTAATTATAAGCAATGCTTGAATTAAAATATTTCAAAGTTATTTGAATAAATTAAAAATAAACTAAAAGAGGCAATTCAAATAGCGAATAAAACATTCGCATATGAATCGCCTTGTAATTTACAAGCTTGTATTAGATTAAAATGACATGCATTTAATAATGATCTATCTTTTCTAGTCAACTTTTTTGATAAAAATAGTATTCATTTTTTTTTTGAATTCAAATTTGATATTAAACATTAATTAAAATTAAAATTTTCAAATAGAAACACGCTCAATAAAAAAATGAAGAATTTAACTAGTTATCACCTATTATGTAAGCAAGATAACGAAAACTAATAATTATTGGGATCTGAAAGAAAAAAATTAAGGAAATCATAAAGCCCTTAATCAAAAAATTGCGCTGATATTAGCCTTAGATTAATAAATTTATCTACTTGTTGATCCTTCTAAAATTGAAAAATAAGATGACTAAAGCTTCTTTTTGGTTAAATTTATTACTTAAATTTGTTTTGTCAATCAATTTGCTCGAAAATAAATTAATTATGTATTGAAAAGAATCTAAAAAATACTGAAGAATCCACAAGATCAAAAAAATCAGTTCTATAGTCACTTGACATACATAAAAAGTAAAATAAAGAATTACCAATGAGATACCTGATATAACTACCAAATCATTATAATTATATTTTGAAATTAACTCAAAGTAGATTAATTTATATAAATTCTCTAATTTTAATTATAAATTTTAAATTTTCGCTAACATTGCAATAAAGTAATTTTATGTAAAAAAATTTTACTGTTTTTTTATAATATACCATATCAGATAAGTATTTACTACTGACTTATTTTATAATGAAAAAAAATTCAAGCTGAATGAATTGAATTTTTCAAATAATGATTTCTTTTTAAATACTTTTTAGCGCTTCTTATCAAAATAATTTATTAGGTTTCACTCTTTATAATTTGTTTTATATTACTTAAATAACAAAAAATAAATATAAAATTTCAAGCGGAAATCGCAATCATCCTTTTCTTTCCAATGGGATTCTTATTCATTGAAAAAAAAAATTTCTTATTTAAAGAATTTTCAAATACAAATTTTGAAAAAATGTCTTTAATCTCACTATCACTTTTAAAACGTATTCGTTTATCTTGCAAATTTAATCATAAATTTCTACACATATATAAATAAGGCTAAGTGATTATATTAACTTTGATGAAAAACTAAAAGATATTAATTCTTTAATAAACATTTTTTAGTGTTGCTCATTAATAATTTCTGACTGTCATTAAGATAGCAATTAAAATTGAAAAGATATTCATTAATATGTAAGAAATAATCAATAATCATTTATTTTTAGGAGAAATACAAAAACGAAATTCAATTAATTAGACTTGAATATAAATAAGATCGTAAGCAAAAGTTTTCATTATTTTTGCAGATAATGAATTTGAAAGGCAATTGATAAATATCGATGATAATTATCGAAAACAAAAATATAGAAAATAGATTAAATCAAATATTATGAATAAAAAATATTTCTCAGGAATTAAGCTAGCTTTATTTTATTTACTGTGTTTGTTTTTGTAAAATAATTTCAATTTATTGCTGTAATATTGAATTTTGAACAAAAATTTTTTGAATTACAAGATTAATTTTGCCGCATTCGAATTGATGCTTTGAAAAAAAGGATTATATGTTTACAACATTCAGCCTGCAATATATATACATGATATATATACATGATAAATCTATGCTAGAATTTACTTTTACTTTCTATTCAAAACATTTGACATGATAAATTAGACAAATCTCAAAAATTGAGGAATCGAAATTGCTTATTGTTCTAGAAAAAAAAAACGAACAAATTGAATCAAATTAACGCATAATATTCAAATTAAGAAGAACAAATTCAATTACATATATAAATCAAAATATTGAAAATAATTATAAGTGCAAATAGAAATATTTTACTTAGCTCGAAAGAAAAAAAAATAAAAATCTATTAGTCACAACTTATTGCTTCAAATAATTATTTGAAATAATCATGAGTTACACTTATAAAATATATTGAGAAAATAAATAATTAAATTATTGACTAATTTATAATTTTCTTTCGTGTTGCACAAATATGTGATTCGTAAATTTTCAATTAGAACAGTGAAACAGTTATTAAGCTCTGCAATTTTTGAGAGATAAGATCTCTTATTGCTATAATTTTCGCATCATTTGTCATTCGAGCTAATGATATATTCATTAATAATATTTATTTAAATTATTTAAGCGAGCAATGCATTATATATTATTCATTCACTTAAAATAGCCATTGACTTTTACTAATCAAACATTATTTAGAATAATTCCATGAATTTTATGTGATTTATGTATATAAATATATAGCTGGTTCTATTAAAAAAAAAATTATTTCAGCGAAACAAATACACTTTTTTTTTCATCGAACATCAGAATCCTTAAATTTACTATATATTTGACAAATAAAGTTGATTTGTAAAGAATGGCCAATTAAATAATACAAATTTTCAATTCATTTATTTAGAAATTTTATATACATAAGATTAGAAAATATTTTATTTTGGAATCATTTGAGCTAAATTTCTGTTTTCTGAATAATTTCAGTGTGAATTCTACCTTTTTAAATTAGAGAAGCAACTATATGAATTTTTTTTTATCATATTGAGAATTGCAGACGATTTTGTGATAAAGAATTCCTGATAATGAATTGAGAATAAAATTTAAGAATAAAAAATCAGATCAATGATAATTCATAATTTATGTTAATATTTACTTAATGCCTCACGCCAAATCAAATTTTTAAATATTAAGCAACATATTCACGAGTAATATAGGGAAAATTAATAAATTTTTTCTAGTGAAAATAAAATACAATTCTAATTTGCATTCGAATAATCGTAATTAAACATCCTTGTTTTGTTTTTA
>BLXL01010410.1:0-17879 GCA_023170135.1 Acarapis woodi
TGCCGGATTGTGTAGTTGGTTGACATTGTTTATCTCACTTTATAGTGTAATTCAACATTTTTACCATTTTCATAAGCCTTATCTTCAAAAATATATAATCAGGTTTACTCTTTTTTTCTTCTTAGCCAATCATGTATCATATCATTTTTAATTCATGAAGGATTCATTCAAGATGCTTCACTGAATAAAAGGTCTATAGACAAAACACTTCAAAATTTGTTAATTTGCTATGAAATGTTAATAGCATCTATTGCTCATATGTATGCATTTTCATATAAATCATTTATTAATCCAACGATGGAGAATAAGTCAGCATGCTATTCGTTCATCAGAGTACTAGATTTTAGTGATGAAAGAACTGACTTGATAGATCATATTCATCAAATTTATTCAAGAATACGAATATTTATGAGACATAAACGACGTAACGTAAACACACCATCTATCAAACACAATTATGAGGTATTCATACCCCTATCATCAACAAATTCATTCAAATATCAGAGTAATGGAATAAGTTATTAACTATGGAATAAATTCACTCTTACCAATTCTTTTTTTCTTATTTATCAGATTCAGATTAAATTACTGTACCATAATAAGATTGAGCCAAAAAAACTATTGATCATTCGAATTTATTGCTTCCTATGCATATTTGAGAATAATCAACCGACTTCTTAATTTTTATATTTATCGACGTGTATGATATATTTTTTGTAAATTACTTTTAAAAATATGTAATTACATTTCTTGCAAACAAGCATTTATTATGATAAAGACTTTTTTAATGCAAAAGTATTAGATATTGGGTCGCTGCCAAGATTTGAATTACTAGTTTATCTGTTTGTAAAAATATGATTAGAATTTTTATGCGCATTACTTTATTGAGTTATGTGCTAAAGAAAAATTCCGTACAAATATTTTTAAGATTTTACGGATGCTTTTGAAATTTGCTATCAAAAATTGATAATAATTTTTAATAAGTATTTTTTTCATTTACATAATATATTCTCGAAATGTCTTCAATCAACAATCTAAATGATGACTGCTTAATTCATATCTTTCAATATGTACCTTTGTCAAGCAGGCTTGATCTGCCATTTGTTTGCAAACGATTCTATTTATTGTGTAAAAATTATAAATTAAATGTAATTCAACGGAATTTAGGCATAATTTCTGAAAAAAATTGTAACTATTCACAACATAATATTGATAATGAAGACACAATTTTCAATTTGATTCTCAGACAAAAAAACTGTGATGGTAATAAGGCGAACTATTTTGATCCAAGAATAAATTTGAATAAATTCGAATTGTCCAGTAAAATGTTAAATCAATTACTAAGGCGCTTTAGTAAAATTGAAGTTCTTTCTCTTAAACTTATAGAAGTAATCGACAATCAAATTTTAGATACAATCATTAAAAACGCTTATAATCTTACACATCTCACAATTTCAATGACTACCATTCAAGCAACTAATTGGCTTAAACTTTGTACATCAGTATGTGCTAAACTCAAATGTTTAAACTTAGAATATGTTGATAACTTGACAGAGGAATTTATTGCTGCTATCCTTCGAAAATCAATTTCCTTAGAAAATTTTTCTGTCTCAGGAAATAATGAAAATCTTTCTGGCTATTTTTTTGAAAATATTTGCAACCGAATTCAATCAATTACTATTCGTAAAGTCGAAACTTTTACAAATCGTGGTTTTATGCTTGTTTTATCTCTAATTGCAGGTAAAATAATATAAAATTAAAATATTTAGTCAATTGTATCAAATCAAAATTTTTTATTTCAATTTTTAAAAAAGGTAATGGAAGAAGAGTACGGAAACTTATCTATAAAGGACGTTTGTCAGGTCATTTCCTTAGTCAAATCAATTTAATTCAGAAAAATTTTAAAAAATTAGAAGAATTGGAGATAGGTGATTCATTAGATGATACATCAGCTGCTTTCCAGCGAATCCTTGGTCAAACAATCGCTAAAATAAATTTACTTAAAAAAATTTCATTTACTTTACCCCAACTTACTCCATTTTCAATTACTTTGAATTCATTATTTACCAAATTAATCGAATTAAATAAACAAAATAATCTTACCTCATTCAAAATGAATGGAGGTGAAATAAGAGATAAATCAATTGAATTATTATGCAATAATTTCAAACAATTAAATGAATTCCAACTTGCTAACTACTCTTATTTCACTCGTAAAAACTTTGGTCTTACAAATCAAATTTTTATATTTTTAAGTAGCTCGACAGAATTAAAAAAATTAATAATTAATGGCCACGCGATCGATGATTATTTGCTTAGCTTGATTTTAAATAATTGTAAACATCTAACCAAAATCGATCTTCGAAACTGTTGGTCAATAACAAATCAAAGTCTTAATAATCTCAAATATTATGCATATCAAGTTGAACAAAACACTTTGGTTTATCTCAATGGTACACAAATAAGTCTCTTTGAATTTTATGAAAATCATATGTTTTCCTTGCCATCCAATCTTCAAATAAGTTTTGAACCTCTAAAAGAATATTTACTAGACTTCGACATTATCGAGGTCGATGATTTTAATAGTTTTGACTGAATGTATTTTAAATTTGCATGAACAATTTAATACAGATAATCTATTTTTACAAAAATTCTTATTTTTAGGACTTACTTAGTTCTATAATTGTAAAATGAAATTTAACGGTTTGAATAAGTGATTGTTTGCCTAAGTTCAAAAGATTCGATAATTAATTTCAAATTTTTTTATCAATTGAGAGGCCATCATATAAATTATTTATTATTTGTGGATTACATCAAACTATAAATTTGTAAGTAAAACGGTATCGTTAAAACAGACTTAGAAGGGGAGAAAATTTAAATTCACTTTTGAATTCCTTATCATTACTGAATGTGAATCAACAGTATAAGAATGTTTCATGAAATTACTTGAAATACAAGTATATAAATTCAAAGCAAAATGAAAATTCTAATAAAAAAAAGTTCGAAAAGAGCAAAGTGTGTAATATCTAAGAATAAAAATACACATTTATTTTGAAATCCGTTTTTGTTTTTAAATTGTAACTCACTTTTAAGATTGATTTTTTATTTTTGAAAATTAATTGATTTAATCATTAGTAAATAATTTTTCTTTTTTTGTAATTTAAATATTAGTTATTAGAATAATAAAAATATACAGTTTTGGTCTGTAATTGCGAGTTACATAGATAATATAAATATTTAATTTGGAAAATTAGTGTTTATATTTTTAGTATTTTGAAGGTGAGTTTAAATTTGACAGACAACTTTTTGCATATTTTAATTTGTGATCACATTCAAAAAAATAGATCGTTTGAAAACAAACTTTGATGATTTCATAATTTTTTTATTTGGCTGTGGTGGTTTATTTTTGATGTTTGATTTGATAATCAAGATCAAAATACATAATAAACAATAACGAATTGTTTGTGCGCGCAGTCGGTTTAGACGCCGTCTGTCGGTTTTTATTCAATTTTTATTGAATTTAAAAAAAAATGTTTTGTTTTCTTTATCTTGGGGGTTTAAGAAATTGCATGCAAGCTTCGATCAAAGATCGATTTGGGAATGAATTCTAGAAGGCAAAAAATTTCTAAGTCATAGATGTGGATAATAAAAAATCTAAAGTCAATCATACAATAAAAGTCAAAATTAAACTTATCAACTCGCCTAAAATAAAATTTTGGTAAAATAATTCAATAAAATTTTAATTATTCTAAAAAATAATTCTGGTCACTTGTGAAACAAATAAAAAGTCATTTAAATAAAAATTCAAAATTAGCTAATTATTTAGAGTAAGACAATAAGCCTAAGATCAAATTTAATTTTTTTAGATATTATTCAATTATTTGGGCAAAAATCTAAAAGAATTTAAAATTTGTTTAATTAATCAGTAAGACAAGTATAGAATTTAACAAAATGTCTCACCAAACGGGTATAAAACCTAATGAAGAATTAGAAAAATTTTGTGCAAAGTGTAAACAGGATGGTTCATCAAGAATAGTAAAATGTGTGATCAACAACGAACAACTTTGTTTAGATGAACATCGAGAACCTAATGGAAAATGGGAAGAAGATTACTATCGTTATGTGAATAAATTAGTCGATGACGATCAGCCATGCTACATACTTTTTCGGTTCGATACTCGGAATTCATATGGTGTGCATGAATGGTAAATTTGCTTATTAAATGATTTAATTATCTGATTGGTTTCCGCGATGTTAGCATAAACCTATTGATTAATTAATTTAGCTGAACAATGACAAAATTCTTTATTTATAAGGTTGCTTATTGTCTGGAGTCCAGAAACAAGTAATGTACGTGAAAAGATGTTGTACGCATCAACAAAAGCATCATTCAAAATATTTTTTGGTACTAGCTCAATTGTTAGCGATTATTTTGCGACTTCGCGTGATGAATTGAGCTTGTCATGTTATAAGAAACACTTATCAAGAAAAATCAAAGAGCAAAATGGTGAAAAAGATGAAAGCTTAATGACAAATCAAGAGCTTGACTTGTTGAAAGTTCGTAAAGAAGAAGCTCTTGCTTTAACACTTGAGCATGCTAAATCTAAGACATTGCCAGAAGTTGATTTACCAATGACAGATGAAGCATTAGATGCACTATTTGATTTAAAAGAGGGATTAATATCTTATGTTCAATTGTCAATTGATTTAAATCGAGAAGAAATCACTCTGGAATCGAAAGAGGGGCACAAAGAATTCGATATCAAAGATTTACCTAATAAAGTACCAGGTAAATTTTAATTGTCTGAAAAAATTAATAATTTATATGAAATGAATGATATTGCATAAAAAAACTAATATCCATTTTCAATTTAGTAACCAATGCTAGATATCATTTGATTCTCTATCCTCATAATCACGAAAATAACTATGTAAAGAGTATTATTTTTGTCTATTCTGTTGGTCGAGATGGATGCTCGGTAAAAGAGCGAATGCTATACTCAAGTTGTAAATCATCATTAGTTAGTGCAATAACAGATAGGTAAAAAACAAAATTTTCTTCAAATTTCCTATATTAAACCAGTTGATTTTTAATTTTTTTTTCTTTTTTGATAGCAATAAGTTTGGAATTGAAGTCACTAAAAAGCTAGAGATTGACGATCCTAATGAATTAGAACTTGATAATCTGTTGTCGGAATTGCATCCTAAAAAAATTTTACCCAAGCAAATGTTTGATAAACCAAAGGCTCCGACCAAACGTGGCACTCGTAAAATAACTAGGAATGGTGATGAAGCTTAATGATTAATTATTGAATATATATGATATATATCAAATATCAAAAGCTTAAAATAACAATATAAAAATGACTACATATTTAAACTTTATATAACTTTATATTAAGTTAATTGAATGGACATGTAATTATCGATTTGTATAAAAATCCGAATCAGTCGTCTTTTAACGAACAATTTTTTTATTTCTATTTTCTGAAACAAAACTATCTTTCTATTTTGTTTTCAAAAAAAATTATTTTAATGAGATTTTTATTTTTTTTAATTTATTTTTCATAGAGAAAAAAATTTATGAGTAACTTTTTTACATGTCATACATAGAAAACTAAGGTCAAACCTTCGGTCAATTGTCCATTTGATTAGCTTAGATATGTATAAACAGAATTTTATATCGTTTGAATTACAATATATATTTTTTTGATTACTCTTTAATACAATTTTCATTAGTCCACATTTGACAATTACAATAGATTACATAACTTGATCTAAAAATAAAGACTTTTTAGGTTTTTTTGATTAATTTTTAATAAAAAAATTTCGATTTCTCATATTTTTATCTTATATTTTGTAACAATTCAGTTGAGTATTAATCTAAGATGGTTTCAAATTTTTGATTTGAGATTAAATTAAATTTGTTCAATTCATCTGAATTTTTGATGACTTTTTAAAGGCATAACAAAAAATTTTCTTCATAGAAAAAATTTATTAATTTTTCAAAAAACTTAAGTGAGATTCTTAGATTCTGAATTTAAATTTCTTGATTTTAAATTTTTTTACATAAACTTTTATTCCATAGAAATTGGACAAAATATCATAAAGTATCGGTATAATGACATTGATCAACAACATTACTAAAAACACGAATTCATAGATTAATAGATGTATAAATTGAACATTATTTAATATTTAAAACATTTAGATTGTAGACAACAAAAATAAGCATGAATGTTTATTGTTCTGCCAATTTTTAAGAGATTATTTAATATGAGCTTTAAATTGAAAAAATCATACGAGTCAATCTTGATCGTAACTTGATTTTCGTTGAATATTCTAAAGCACTATTATGCTAAATATTAAGCAGAAAAATGTAAAATATATATATGTACATTCTTTTCATAATGAATTTCTAATAAGGATGCATTGTTGATGTGTTGAATGTCATAGGATTCATAGATTTCATTTCAGTTGTTATATTGTTGTTTGCATGATAAGCAGACCGATTGAAAAAATTACTCATATGTTTGGAACTCATTCGATTCCAACTTCGCTGAAAATAGTTCATGCCACGATTGGAATTTGGTCCTTGCGATTGACGATAATTCATTACATAATTATTAGGTGCATACATTTGGGTATTACCAACCAGATTTGCATCATACAAATTATTTAGACAATTACTTTGCATTGCGTTATTATTAGCGGTATATAAAGGCATTGAATTGGACATTGCTTGAGTTGGTATTTGCCTACCCATATAAGTAGTCCCATACGAACTTGCGTAGCCCATTAGGTTCTCATTGCGTTCTTCTTTTAACCTAATTTGATACGCATGAAGAAGTCCAATCGCCATTAATATAGTAAAATATGCACCTTTTTTGAAAATTCAAAATTGAATTAGTCATATTGAAATCATTTCATTTTTTTAAATCTATTTTCAATTGGAGTCATATTATTGAGATTTCAATAAACTTACACATTATCCAAAAAAGGTTGACATCGAGCCATGGCTTTGATGCCAAAACACCTATCAAAATTAGATATAATTTAATCAGTTTTTAATTAATGTTTCTTTTAAATTTATTTTAATTATTTTACCAAATATGATTATATTTGCAAAAACATAGAAAACAACTAGTCCAGAGTAGACAAGAAGAAATGAAAATTTTTGATGATGAGCACCACAGTAGCCTATAATAAAAAAATAAGTAAATTAGTTTATTTAACTAATTAAATAATTCATTTAAATATTACCAATCAATGTCCATATTATATATACAATTGATAATAATGCACAAGTTTTGCCTTTTAAATCGCCTAAAACAAAAATTTTGAAATTGATAATGAGATAATTTAAAAAATATAAAATGGGTCGATAATTTTGTCAAAAAAATAATATGCGATTATTAAATAAAAAATTTTACCTGGAAATTTTTCTTCTGGGTAAGCGAATCCGAACAAGACTATAAATATACCTGCAAACATAAATAATCAAAATTTTTTTTTTCAATAAAGATAATAATTTTTGATAATTACCAATCATTCCAGTAAAGGCATTTATAAAAATCAATATAATTTTGATTATCCAAAAGAATCCTTTGGCCGTATTTGTTGAATCATTAAACAGCGGATTGCTGCTAGTGGCAATTAGATTTACAGGTTGATTAGGATTACCCTGCATATTACCGAACACATTGTTTTGGACATCAGACATTCTTTGATATTTTTTATGTTTCTATTTTTTAATCTGATTATATTTGTTTGCTTTTTTTTAAATAACAGATATTAAAATAATAAAAACCCTTATTCGGGCAAGAGAATATAATGAACCACTAATAAATAGAATTTAACAATTGTGAAAGACAAGTGTTGAATTTATAGAGATCAAAAAGAAATATTCAAATTTATATGATTGCTTTGATTAATAGATTTATAATTATTTTATATGCTAATTTAAAATGCATATTTTTGATTTTATCATCCGAAATCCTGATCGATTAAATTTTTTTTTTTTCAAGTAAACAAAAAATTTTACATTTACTAAACTTATCTCAAAATGAAAGACTTAAATACAAAAAGATATTTTTTTCTCTCTTTCGATTACATTCGATTAATTTAAAACGATTTATTTTTTTGTTATTACCACTGAAAAAAAGTAATTCGATAAATTGTGGTTTTGATCATTTTTATTTGCGTTAAAAAGCTTTTTCTATTGAGATTTTGCAGCATATTTTGAGACGGAAATAGACGAAAAAATTTTTTTTTTCTTATTTACATTCAGCAATCAAATCCAAAATATAAAATTTGAGATGAAAGACTTGTTCACTAATTTTGAATACAATAAATATTAATTATGATATAATGTATTTCAAATACGCATCACCCCTTAAAAATTTCAGAATATTCAAAAATTTTTTTTGGTAATATATATCTCCATAATGTAAAATCGAATTAAATTAGACAGACTAAAAAACTGATTATTATTATTATTTATATTTATTATAAAAAAAATTCGCTGAGGGTTTAAATCGATAATTCAAAGCCACTATTTTATTTCTAAATAAACATGAAAGAACCAGATCTATTTATGTAAAGAAAATTCTAATGTAAACTTATTTTTCTTTTTCGATTCTATTGCCTAGTTATAAAATCTATACTTTTAAATTTTGTTTATATGTGGCTCTTTATATGGAAATCGAGAGAACCGTAAAAATCACAGAAGTTCTATTTTGAAGTATAGCATTTGATGTAGACATAGTTTGATACACTCGGTGTGTTCTATGTTAAGTAGAGTTAACATAATATAAGAGACTTCCGCTGTACGATGTGCTTATTGGTAGTGTAAGGAAAGAATTGTGGATCGTAGGGACTATCATTGTATACTCGAATTTTTCGCGCATCAATTTTACCTTTTGCATATATATAGAACTTATATAGTATGATTTCATATGAGGCTTCAAAAAATCAACAATATTCTTTCTCTTTTCATTTTTTATCAAATTCATTTATCAAATTTTCCTAAGTTGTAATACGTCATACACGTCGATTTATGATTGACGTATGTTTGATTGTATTTTTGTTATAAATTTTAAGGTAAATAGTTTTTCAGAGATACAAAGTATGAAAAAAAAATTTTTAAAGTTTAGGGACTTATTTCCTCAAAAAGCCCTGGAAGATTTTAAAATTTTTATCATGACATATTGTCACTAACGATCATTAATTATTTATTTTCATTGTAATCGATTTTTTTTTATAAAAAATGAATTGATTGAAGAAAAAATAAATATTCATAATAGTATATAAATCAATATTTTTCAATTTTTGTGAGTTTGCTTCAAACTTGACAAAAAAATTTTAGTTATTCATCTAATAAAAAAAGTTTAAGTGTAAATTATACTAAATTTCAAATTGCTTGAAAATTGAAAAAAAAGGAAAACAAGTTTTTCATTAATTACTATTTTAGAAAAACGAATAATTATATAATTATCAAGTTTGAAGAACTGATATAAATTAATTAATCATAATAAAAGAATTTTTTTCTAATAATCTATTCACAATTGATAGTAATAAATTATTGTAATGTAAAGTTAGGTAATTCTACTGCTTGAAATAAGATATTTTCAAAAAAGTCAAATTTTAAAAAAAAAAAATTTGTATTTCTCGAAGAAATCATTTAGATAAAATTAAATAATCTGTCGATTTATAATTTTTTTTATCAAAGTCTTTTTGCATACTAGGAAATATATTTATTATTCATTTACTTTCTATTATATTGAACATTTCATAATTAAATTTATTAATTTGAAAAATATTCATTGTTTTATTGTAATTTAAATGATCAAAATATAATGCCTATTACATTAAAATTATAAATTTTTTCAATAATCACTAAATTTTTATTGTAATTATAGTTATTTTATCAATATTTTTTTTCGTAATAAATTGAAATTAGAATAAATGTTAAGAAATTATGCATTTCCATCACTTTTTTATATTTTAAAAAAATATACTAGAAATGTGACAAGCGTTGGGTATGTTTAATTTTTAATATAATCAAATGACTTATAAATTATGAATGCTAAAATGCCACAAATAATAGACACTTTCTTCTTAGGCTTATAATCAAAATAATTTTGCTAAGTAAGTGCCATAGGATTCTCATATTAACATTTTAAAAATATCCATTTAGCATAATAAAATATATAAGTTCATTTATTACTAGTATTATTTGTCTACTCAAGTTGCGACTCCAAAGACAAACTTCGCCTGCGCAGATGAAATTGCTAATTCAATGATGCTTATTGATATCTAATAAAACTACTAAACTAGGTGGATAAAAAACATTTGCTAAAAAAAATTGCCGGTCAGGAAAAAACTAATTGTTTTAAAAATTTATTTTACAATTATAATCTAATTTTTTTATAAGATTTAATATTTGTATATTAAAAAATCATGAACGCCCTGGTACTCGGTATATTCGATGACGGTAACAAACAAAATCCCGTAAATGTATACGAACCCAAATCTTTATTTTCTAAATATGATATGAAATGTAATGGAGAATTAAAAGATCGTATGAAACCGTGAGTTACTTTTTTGTTCACTATAAACCAATAATTTAAAATGATCAATTGATTTTATTAATTTAGATATGGCACTTTAGAATTAAAGAAAACGGTAGTAGTTCAGAAAATATTTCCAGAATACCCAATTATTGCAATTGTAGGCTTGGGTCCTGTCAACGCTGGCTATAATCCAATGGAAGAATTGTGTGAGAAAGAAAATAACATAAGAAAAGCAATAGCAGAAGCAGTTAGTGTAATTCGTTCATTGGGTATTAATGATCTTCAAGAAATTCATTTTGATGCATGCGGAGATGCCGAACAAGTCGCGATAAGCGCAATCGTGAGTGATTGGGTATTTGATGAATTCAAAGATAAAAGTCTTAAACGCAAGCCGGTCAACTACGTACTTGCTGATAATTCAAACTCAAAAGATGTTGAAGCTTTTGAGAGAGGTTCCACAATTGCTCATTTACAGAATTTCTGCCGCAGATTACAAGAGATTCCAGCAAACATCATGACGCCAACTAGGTATTTTCCTAACTTCAAATGTATATTTTTTTAAATTTGTAAAAATGTATTATTCATTCTTTATTAGATTTGCGGACGATGCTAAACAAATTTGTGAACCCCTAGGCGTCAAAGTTATCGTACATGATAAAGAGTGGGCAAAAGAAAAAAAAATGTTTTCATTTCTCAGTGTTGCAAATGGTTCTAATGTACCATGTAAATTTCTTGAACTTTATTATATGACTGCTGACGAGAGACGACCACTTGTGTTTGTTGGTAAAGGTGTTACTTTTGATTCAGGTGGAATTTCTCTAAAACCAAGCAGCGATATGTGTCTAATGAGAGGAGATATGAGTGGTGCCGCGGTTGTACTAAGTTCGATTGCCGCGTTAGCCAAATTAAAATCTAAGGTTAATGTTATCGGTCTCATCCCATTAACCGAAAATATGCCGGATGGTCAAGCAACTAAGCCTGGTGATGTTGTGTACGCAATGAATGGCAAAAGTATTCAAATCGATAATACAGATGCAGAGGGTCGATTAATTTTGGCTGATGCACTATGTTATGCAGATACATTTGATCCTGAAGTAGTTGTAGACATAGCAACATTGACAGGTAATTCTTAACATCTATTTTTTTTTTAATTTATTTTATTCTTATAAAATTAATTATACATTACGAATTCAAATTTATAGGGGCTTGTAAAATAGCATTAGGAGATGTTGCTGCAGCGGTAATGACCACAAGCAACAAGTATTGGGAAATGATCAGAGAATCTGGTCATGAGACAGGTATATTAGGAAGTTTATTGTTAATTAAAATAAAACACAAAAAATTTTTATATCTTTTCTGTAAATAGGTGATCGTGTATGGCGCTTACCTCTATTTAATGATTACGCAAGATTAGTGAAAGATGCACCTTTAGCTGATTTGCTCAATATAAGCAAAGAACCAAGTGTTGGAGCGGGTACTATTTTAGCTGCAAAATTTTTACAGGTAATTTTTTTCAAAAATATTTATTTTAATAAATTATTTTGTTTTAGTTTTACAAATATTTATTTATTTATTTAGGAATTTACGAAATGCAAAAACTGGATGCACGTAGACATGGCGAATGTCAAGCATGTAAATTCAAAAGTCGCATTGGGCAAAGGTATGACGGGTAAGAAAATTTTCATCGGTACTTTTTCAAAACCTTATAATACATTATTTTTTCGCTTTAAAATAGGTGCCCCTTTGAGAACAATGATTCGTTTCATACAGAAAGTGTTCTTATAAATTGAAGAATTAATTCTTTGATTAATCATTTCAGTAAAGTATGTTGAAAATTTTTCTGAATTATTATATAAATGCCTGTAATAAAAAAACATTTTTTAAAATTATTATTTATGGTCCTATTTAAATTTGTACGTAATATAAATCAAAATTTCATTCCATCAAAAAATTTGGTGATTACTATTTGCAAGCAAAGGATTCCTTTTTTCAATTTCAAATCAATATTATGAAATAAAATAGCAATTAAGCTATGAATAATAAGAAAATTATGTTTTAGATTAAGACAAGTCTCATAGACTTTGCGTGGTAAAATATTTGAACAAGATGAACGGTAAATTAAAAATCAAAATTAATTATACAATTTATTAAAGATTAAGACATTGAATAACACAAAAACGAATTCGAATCTAATAAAAAAAATTTTCTTACCATATAATTTTTTGTTTCTTTACAACTTGTAAAAAAGCCACCCGATTTAAAGATCATGTTCTTTGATTGTAATTTTGCGAGATAAGATGAAAGCTACAATAATTGTGCAAATTACAAATGCAAATGCAAACAAATAAAAAGATTCTTCGTCAAACACATCAGTAAAATAAGGAATAATTCCAGTCAGTTTTCTAAATATCTCAACACTGGCTTTATAATCTTTTTTGACCATTTTTTTTCACTTTCAATTTTGAATCAAAGAAAATATATTCTATAAAAATTAGAGATCAATTAATTTCTCAAAGATTAGGAGATTAATGAAAAAAAACCCAAACATATCATTCTATTCTAACACCACTAGATATTCGTTTAAATAAGGATCACAAAAAAATTTTACATAGGCTATGACGTAAGCTTTCTGCGCAAAATTGACTTTAAGCTATGAAATACATCAAAAGGCTTTAAAAATAGAAAATATTCTGGTTATTTGTTTCTATGATTTTTTTTTTCTTTAGAACTACAATGGTTAAATTAGAAATGAAATTATAAAAAATTTTCGACAATAAAAATCAAGCAAAATTTATCATAATCTAATATCATAATCGAGTTGTTTTTGCAATTTTGTTCAAATTTGTGGCAATTTAAAATAAGATGATTTAATTAGGGAAATGAATTTCCGTGGTCTTTGAATTTTTACATACGATTCTTTTGGCCTCATAAAAAATACAATTATAATTCTACCGGCTTCCATTATATCTTTGATGATGATAAATTATCTTATGTAAAATCTTATTAAAAAATTTCCATCTTTACGAACAAATTTCATTCACTTCACTAATGGTATTTAGAATAAATTTGACACAAAAAAGTTCAATTCGGTCGTTTTTTGTTGCATAAAAATGATTAAAATCCTAATACCAAATATGAATAAAATTTTTATAATGAAGTGATTTTAATGAGATCTATTCAGAGAGAGTGACACACACAAAATACTAAATAATTTTAGTCTCAACTTATTTTTAGTCAAAATTTTTGCCCATATTTCTCATAATTTAATTTATAAAATAATCAAGTAAATTCGTCATTCAAACTTTTAAAAAAATATTTATCTAACATTTTCCAAAATTTTTAAAGAATCAATTTTTTGCCAATAAAATGCCCAATGAATATGACGAAGAATATTTATCAAAAATTATTATTTCGAGAAATACATTTCTTATTTTAAAAAAAATATTCAAATCTGAGTAAATTTGAAAAAATAAAAAAATTCATAAAAAAAAAATAGTTCTTTCGAAAACATGTTTGGTCGCAAAAATTAATATTCTTTTAAATGCGACGCATAATAAAAATAATATTTGATGTATTTTAATTTTTACATTTCCTTTTAGTTAAAATATTTTTTATTTACCATGGCAATAAACAATCTTACACATTTTTTAACCGTATTCTTTTTTATTTTTTAGAATTGTTTGGATTGCGTTTCTTTGGATAACTTTTTTTAGTTTCATATCTGGATCATGTGATTAAATTATTCAAAATGCGCGCTTATATTTAGAGTTTGCGTAAAAATTCGAAAATCTAATGTAAAGAGTCGGCGGATCGAGTGAGCTGTATGAGAAGAAGGGGGTAGTGTTTTGTGCTGCTGTGTTTTTGTGTTCGCCATCGAAACAAAATACGGCAGCAGCTCTCGAATATAAAAAATTAAATTTTTTTTGTAAAACGTGGTGATTTTTTTATTCCATAGTTGATTTGATCATTAAAAATCTTTCCCTCTTTTACAACAACTATTGGAAAGTTCTAAAAGGTCAGTTCAATAGAGTTCAGTTTGAAGTTTAAATTTATTTGATCAGCGTTCAAAACTCTATAATGCTTGTGATTTAGGTGCCAAATCGTGTGTTTGATTTCAGCTTAATATATTACATCTGGAAATTTTTTTTCGTCTTTTATAATTTAAATCAACTTAGATCTAAGTTCAAATAAAGTTTGTTTTGCTAATCGTAAATTTTTTTTTATCCTGAGTTCGGCGATGAATATTCAGTGAATGAACAAACTTCTTTATACTTCTTTTTCTTTTTGTTTTTAATAAAAACAACACTCTTTTATTCACTTGCTTAATTCCCTTCTATTTAAAGTTTTTAGAAATTTTTAAGATAATTCTTAGATTATTGATTAGAAATTTACTCACTAATTTACGATTTTTATTGCAAATCTAAGTTTATTGTTAATTTTTTGACAACCCTCCATTTGAAAAGATGTTGAACATGTAGAGCGCATATTATGTACTTGAAAATTTTTCTTTTTTCGTAATTGGATTTGCAAAATTGATTCTCAAATTTGAGCTCAAAATAGTATCGAATACTTTTAAATATACCTCTATATGTTTTTGAGCTCATATTTGTGCCTACTTTGAAGTAATGTTTATATTTAATGTTCTTTGATTAGTACTAATTACTTCGGAAGTGCCTGAACAATATCTTACATTCCCACTTAAATCTATTCAAAAGAACTTATTAATGGCTTTTTCTAGATTTGTGAATCATCATCATAGCATTTTATTATTTATTATTACTTTTGAATTTAAATTTAATTAAATATCTTTTCTCTCAAACAGTTTTTCTTTTATTTTTTTTTTTTTTTTTGAATTTTTTCGATTCGAAACGGTTTTCGTCAATATGGAAGAAAAAGATATAAAGAAGAATGCTTCTCAAGGTAATTAACATTTGAATTAATTACAGAAATCGAACGATTTAAATATCTGTATCTTTTTAAATTATCTTAGGGAAAGGCAAAGGCAAAAAGAAACAGCAAACTATGAATTTAAATGAATTTGTAAATGCAGGCAACACTAATCAGGCTAATACCGGTTTTACCGCCGTACGAGCCAGATGGGCTGATGTGATGGACGATGAAGATGAAGATTCGAGCGGTTATATTAGCAAGAAAGACAGTATGGTTATCTTACCCACTGCACCTAAATCTGTCAGGGGCCCAGATATCGACATTAATAGAGTGCCCACTCGACCGCCATTTATATGTCATTTAAGTAATTTACCATTCGAAGCTAGTGAAGAAGAAATCAGAAAATTTTTCCTTAACCTTAAACCCCTCCGTATTGATTTAAACCGTGAACCAGGTTCAACTAATCGTTCACGTGGTCAAGCTATTTGTGAATTTCCGGATCGTTGGAGTTTAATCGATGCATTATCTCTCAATCAAGAATTAATTAAAAATCGGCCAATTAAAATATCGCTGCGTTCTTACGAACAAGGTATTTTCGATTACTTACAGCCTTACGAGAAAAAAGTCATAATTAATTAATTTTTTGATTTATTATCGACCAGAACGCGAAAGTTTTCGTAGAGAACGTGATGCTGGTCAAGAAGATCGTACTGCCGGTGATTGGAGATCTGGTAACAAATCAGATTTAAAGCCTATTGGTAATTTTATGTCATCAAATCGTCAATATTCAGATTCTAATAATTCATATGGCAATCGAAATCGTGATTACAACAATCGAAATAGCTATAATAATAATAGAGACAGCTATGGTGGGGAATTTGGTGATGGTAGATCAAGCTATAATAGCTATAATAATCGTCAATTAAACAGAGCAGGGCGAAATTACAACAATATGAATAATACTTATTCAAATCAATTATCAGAAATGAATAGATCAGACCGTGAATTTACCAGAGATCAAATGTCAAAATCTTTTGAACCTATTGAGGTTAGAAGTGAAGAACCACCAAGGGAGCGACCAAGACTGAATCTAAGTAAACCGACAAGACCAAGATTAGATCAGCATCAACCAATTAATTTATCATCAGTAAATGATACGATTAGTAATCGAAGTGAAAGTGAATCGTCTGAGACAGCAAGAAGTTTTTCAGAAACTGATCGTGATAAACCACTTGTACGTAAAAAAATAATCTTGAATCCACCATCTAAAAAAGAAAATACAAATCCGTCAGATATACCAAAGCCGAATTCATCAATATTTGGTGAAGCCAAGCCAGTTGACACGAATAAAAGATTGCTTGAAATCGAAACACAACTTAAACAACATGAAAAAGAAATAGAAAGGGAATTAAGTGCTAAATTGGAAAAGCAGCCAATTGCTGAATCAAATGAAGAAACAATACGTTACGATACGTCGAGAGAGAATCGTGGCGCCAATAGGGATTTTAATCCTAAACGTCTCTCAGATAGTGGTTCGCAAACAAGTGTTGGACACATTGATAGATCACATCACCGAGATCAAGAACGTAATAATAGATTTGATGACGGGAATTATCGTAAGCAAACTAATCGAAGAATGAATCAGTATAACAATCAATCATCTGGAAATCGTGGTTACGAGAATCGAGATACTCGGGATAATTATAATTATCGAGGCAATAAGTACAATAATTCAGGCAATCGAAATATGAATCACAATAGTAACGATCAAATATTAGATAAGAGATCAGAATTTGATGATCAGCGTTCAAATCGAATGTCTATTGGCAACAGTAATCGAGTGCGTCAAGGTCAGGAAAATTTTCAACAAACCAATAGATTTTCTCTATTAAATGATGAGATGGATTGAGCGTGAATTAATTTTGAAAAAATAACCAGGATAGCATAATGAAATTTTGATCAATTCTAAAAAGTAAAAATTGATGATCGAAGTCCATATAAATTTACAATCACAAATTAATAGAAAAACGAATTAGAAAAACTCTCGCCTATTTTATTATTCTTAATTTGTGTGCGATTTTAATTCTTCTTATTCAATTTGTTTTTCCTTTGCTACCTTTTTTGATACCTTTGATCATTCACATTCAAATAGATTTTTTAACCTTTTCACAATCAGATTTATTATTATTAAAATTAAAATCTAATTTATTTTTTGAGTTTGAGTTCCCCTCCTTTTGAGGTGATGATCATTTTTATTCGATGAATAGTAGAGATATGATAATTGATCTATTAATAAGTGTCTACCATTCTGTGTAGTCGCTTTATTTTTCTCTCTTCCATTGTAAAATTGTGCAAATTATCAATTAGATTTTAAATGATTTAAATGATTAATTTAGTTATCAATTTTTGATGTTC
>BLXL01010411.1:0-17998 GCA_023170135.1 Acarapis woodi
TACCATTCTTGCAATGCAACTCTTTCCTACATTCAAACATGGTGCAAAATCTAATTAAAAGTCTTTTTGAATAGAAGATCTTTTTTGCTTTATTCATTGTCGAAAGTAATCAGGTCGTCTGTTTTTGATGAATAGAATAAATATGCAATTAAATTAATTGTTTTCATTCAAAATAATTATAATTATAAGCATAATTTGAATTGAAAGTTTCTAAAATTTTTGAAATTTAAAAATGTAAAATGAAGTAAAAACATAGTTTAATGAATGCAATTTTAATTCATCAAGTGGTTCATTTTGAGTTCATGTTGAATGTGAAATTTTATTCAACTCAATAAGCTGTTTGAAAAGGATCAATTTTGAATTGATGATTTCTAATTTAGTGAGTAACGATCAATCGCTTTTATTCATTTCGAAATGAAATTCATTAGTTTATAAAATTAAAATTTAAAGTTTTGTATCTATATATATGTTTGTTTGAAGAATTTTTTTTTTAAATTTTTAAATAGAAACTTTTGATCTAAACAATTTGGTACCACAAAATTTACATTATTTCAAATTCAAATATTCAAATCTTTGTTTAAATCCAAGAATTAGATTTTGCGAATAACTAATTTAAATCAATTTCAATGAGCAAAAAAATTAACGTTAATTATATTTGTCTACCATCCTATTAAATTTAATGATTTAAATTATCATTTGATAAAATAGAAGCTAATTCATTTATTTTTAAATAAAAATATTTATTTTTTACCCATAATTTAAATTAAGAAAAAAAACTTTTATCAATATTCAATGATAGGCAATAAGCTCAGAAAATTCTCACAGAATTAATTAAGAATTGCGACAAACATTTTTGCAAATTTTTTACTTCCGACTGAGAAATTTTTTTAAAAAAATTAAAAAAAAAATCTTATTCTGAAATTTTTCATAAAATTCTGGTTGATTGAAATGACTATGATTCTATAAAATTTGACATATGAAGCGAACAATTTCACAAAATATATATTTTTTGTCAAAATTTTTTAAAAATTCTGAAAAAATTTTGTCCTATGTTTTCAAATTTGACATTAGAAAAAAAAATTTTCCAGTTACTTTTTTATGATGTAATGTTTAAGTCAACTGAATTATTTTTTAAATAAAAAAAAGAATACTTTAATTATTTTCGAAAAATATTCATTTATGTGCTAGCATTTTTTCATTTATAACGTAAAACCTTTTTAATGTTAATTTCAATAATCAATTTTTAATTTGAGATTAAAAAAAATGTGAATCAATCGTATTTTTATCACGATTATGAGCACTAATAATTGATCTATGAAAATTAATCATTTTTATTTGAGTCAATAAACATCAAAACTTATTTTTTCGAAAAATTATTTGTGAAGAATATTAAAAAATTTGATTTTTCAATAAAAAAAATAAATAAAAAGATTTATAAAATTTGGCTAAAAGTAATTTGAAATAAAAAATTCTTTCGAAAAATAATTTTCTGCCAAAATTCTTACTTTATTTGATTCATTATTATTTTGACTATTACAAATTTATAAAATTTGTGACAAAAAGTTTAAATAGTTAAAAAAAGAACAAAGATTATAATAATTAATAGTTGCGGATAAAAATTAATAGTTGAAGATCTAGTATCTGATTTTCTATTACCTTTAATGTAGGCAGAGGATAAAACATAACATGATTTAAAATTCTAGATTAAAAGCAAACTAAAATAAATTATTTAGATTGCAATTCAAGAATTTATTAAACTTAAAATGTTTGTCATTTTTTTTTTCAAATTTTTAAGTTTTTAGAACTAAAATTTTCTAAAAAAAATTTTGTTCTTAAATTTTAAGTTCGGTTTAAATTGTAAAATTACAACTCATGCTTATTTAATGTTACAGAACTATTATGCTGCAAATGTTCTTAACAAAACAAAGTCAATGTAAATTTGAAAATAATTTTAAATTATTGTAAAACAAATACAATAATTCCACATTGTTTGCATTCAATTTAATACAATTTAAACTAATTTTTTCTATGAATCACATAATAATTAATCACTATTTTCTTTTCTCAAAATGTACAAAATTGTATTTTTAAAAATAAAAATATAAAAGAAGGTTGGATTAAACAATTTTTTTTGAAGGTTAATGAATTTGTGGGTAGATGAAAATGCTAATTAGTTCTAAAAACTAGACATGACATAACAAAATTATCTTTTCATTTCGATCACAAAAAAAAACATGATTTAAATTCATATTCGAAACATATTTATAATTGTATTTAAAGTCTAGTGGATTTGATGATACGAAATTCCACTTAACATTTCGAGAATGCATTTTAAATAATGATAAATGTAGGAATATTTTATCTAAACGATTCTAAGTTGAATTATTTATATATGATTATTACTGATGGAGTCTAATCTAAATAGACTTTGTAACATTGCAAAAATTTTTTTAGATACACTATCTCAAATAAAAATAAAATTTTTTTTTTCATAAAAACACAAAAGTGTTTCAAAAATATGAATTCTTTTCTAACTTTATGTTTAATAAACAATATTCAAATGTGAAAAATTTAGATAGTTGAAATTGAAATTTCAAATTCAAAACTTGTGCCCAACATCTGATTACACAAAAATAAAGATAAAAATCAGGCGTAAAAATTATTTTTGTTCATGTCAAATCAAAAACGTAAAAATAGAAAAATCAGATACACGAGAATAACGAAAAAAATCAAATTTTTTTTGTAGATCCACTAATTGTATAAGAAATGAAATTTTTTGATTTTATTTAGGTAGAATAATAAATTTTAAAATTAAAATCACCTATCACTTTTAATAAAACGCATTTTAAAAATTAATTTTGAAACTCGAATAATATTAGAATTTTTTTAAATATTTTTTTCAATTTATTAATCTAAATGGTTGAATTTTTTTTTACTATTAGAAAATTGACTTTAAATCTTGATTAAATTTGAATTACAACTATACGTTTCTGAATTCTTATTATTCTTTGAAAAGATATTTTGTAAGATCTTAGAAAAAGGATATTTCGGGTCATCGTTAGGATTAAATGAATTAGATTATTTTTTATTTCTAAATAGATTAAAATTCTTGATGCGCAAAATTTGTAGAAGTTAAGTTCAGTCTCAAAGTTTTAATAACATCTTGTGAAGATTTTATACAATGTGTTTTTTATATTTGAATTCGAAGGTCGTTTTTAAAACTAAGTCCCATAGAATTTACCATATATGCATAAAAATTTAACATTAAATCGTGTTAAAAAATTTTCTTTAAAAGCGCAAAGTAAAAAAAAATTTTTTAGTGATAAAAAGTTTGTTGATTTCCTCGAATAACTTTAGTCAATTTTTTTAATTTTCTATAAAAAAAATTTATTAAAATATAAATGCTTGTCTTTCGAAGGAAAATCAGCTCTAATATTAAATAAATAAAAAAATACACATGTACATTCTGGATCTATTCAAAAAAAATGTGATGAAATTCTTAAGAAGATTTAAAAAGAAACAAATAAAAAATATAAGATTCTGAGTTTTTTGAAGAAGATATAATTTGTAGAAATTGTAAATAATTCTAAAATTTATTTTATTTTTAATTCCTTTATTAATTTGTGCGAATTTTTCGCTATTTTATTATATAGGATTCACAAAAAAATCGTGTCAAACAATGGAATGAACAACAAGTTGTGAATGGAATTTATTCAAATGAAATTAAAATATCATCGAATCCGTTATTTGGTGAATGGTCAATAGTAGCTAATTATTTTGGACAAATATCACAAACTAAAACGATTACAGTCGCTGAGTATATACTACCAGCATTTGATGTTTCAGTTGAAATGCCAACCTACGCTACTATTAATCAACCAATTATATTGATAACAATTAGAGCTAAATATTCATTCGATAAACCAGTTCAAAATGCAGAAGCTGAATTGATAATCTTACCAAAGAGCAATTATTATGATTCTAAAATAAAACCATTAACAATGATGACCATCAAGAAAAAACTCGAAAATGGAAAAGTCAGCTTACCTATAAACTTAGAAAAAGATTTGAACCTTAAAGTAAATGGAATAATAAATAAAGAATTTGATTTTCTATTCAAAGTTGAAGACATACAAACAGGTAAAAAGATTAATAAGTCAAAAACATTGAAACTATATGAAAAAGAAATTGAGATTCTTCCAATTATTGAAAGTAAAACATTTAAACCAGGCCTTCCAATAATTATAAAATTTAAAATAACATATCAAGACAATACACTTGTTGAAAATTCAAACGATATTTTTAAATTGAAATATGGATTTGGTTACAATGACGAAGATCTGAATAAAGAAATTAATGTAATGCCTAAAAATGGCATGGCGGAAGCTATTATATATACGCCTAAAAATATTTCATTTGGTTGTGTCATTTTGGCTGGAATATATCGAAATGAAACCTATTCATTTGGCTGTTTAGAATCAATGCAAAGTTTTAGTCAAATCTATTTGCAAGTAACATCGAATGATTTAAAAAATGGTAGAGCGCTTAGAGTAGGACAAAATTTCAATTTTATAGTAAATTGTACAGAAAACATAAATCATTTGGTCTATCATGTAATAAGTCGTGGAAATATAGTTTTTTCAAAATCTATCAATTTCAGCGGTTCAAAGGATAGAGAGAAAAGCATTTATAATTTGAATTTCGAAGTTACGACCTCAATGAGCCCTAAAGCAAAATTGGTCGTCTATTATATAACGCCGAACAAAGAAATAATTGCCGATATGATGAAATTTGATGTAGACGATTTGTTCAAAACGCCTGTCAAAATTTCATTAAGTGATGCCAGGTAAATTTTGAATTGAAATAAAATTTAAAGATAAGTAATTAATCTGAATTTAATTTTTTTAAAAGGACTAAGCCAAACAGCTTGATTAAAATAAATGTTGAAACAAAACCTAAAGCTATTGTCTGCCTTTTAGCCATTGATCAATCGGTAAACTTCATAGAAGAAAACAATGATTTAAGTAGAGAAGATGTAATTAAAGAATTGGAAACTTATGATAATATTGTTAAGCCAAATACCTGGCTTAGAGTACGAAGATCATTAGGTCAAAATAATTTGCTTACCTCAGGTGACGTATTTTTGAATGCCGGCCTTATTTTGCTAACTGATGCAAATATTCAAAGTTCGACGGCGAATAGTAAGTGTGATTCTAAGCGAAAAATATTTATTTTTCATATTATTCAGAAGTTTTTACTTCAAATAAATTTTGATAAAATTTTAAAAGATAAATTTTCCAATTTTTTTTCAACTTTTTTTGTTCTTTTGTTTATTTTTCTTTTTTTGGATATCTGATTTTAATTTTTTAGAATCTTTTGTTCGAAGTGTAATTCAAAAAATTTTATGTATTTGTCAAATTTTTTACCTGATTACCATCAGCTACTTTAGTCAAAAAAACATGCTTATGTTCTGGTTATTTGAAAGATTAATAGCACTTTTCAGATTTAATAATGCTAAAAGTTTTTTTTTTATATTTTCTTTTCGTAATAACGAATTCGATTTATCTTCTCTTCATTTACTTAAGCTATTATTAACCTAACATAAATTAATTATTTTATTATATTAAACATTTTGGCTTGATATACAATGAATTCTAGAGAAACCTTATAAAATTTAACAATTAGAAAATCAAGGATAAATTATTTTATTTTCTTTTTGGAAGGTTTTTATCGTGCGAATAATGGTTTGTTTTACAGCACGGGTATAGGCTCTGAAATGCTTTATTCAAATTTTGATTTAGTTAAAAATGGTGTGAAAAGTGGTTCAAACGACAAAACAATCAATTCAAATTCTGTTGTTCGAAGATATTTTCCTGAAACTTGGATTTGGGCGTCAAAAGAGGCAGAGTATGTCTTAAAAATTTATTGTAATTTGTAAAATAGCTTAAAAATATTTTTAATTTATAATTTATTAGTCATAATGGAGAAGCAATTTTTGCGAGCAAAGTTCCAGATTCAATCACTTCTTATAAAATAAATGCTTTTGCTATCGACCTAACTACCGGTTTAGGTATAACACAAAGTAGTACAAATGTGAGAAATTTTTTTTTGTTTTATTTCGAAATTTTTTTCTTTGTAATAATGATAAAAAAAATTTTTATTTCTAATTAGCTAACCGTATTTAGAAAATTTTTTGTTAAATTGAATCTGCCATATTCAGTGATTCGTGGTGAAGTCGTTTCCGTTCAAGTTCTAGTCTTTAATTACGATATCAAACCGTTAGAAAGTGAAATTATCTTATTTAATGAAGATCAAAATTTTAACTTTTCAACTGCTATAAACGGTTCTGATGCAGATCATCAATTAATGAATCGAGCATATTCAAATAAAACAAAAAAAGCAATAGTTCAACCTGGTGAAAATGCATTAATTAGCTTTTTGATTACTTCAAATAAAATAGGAGCAATTAATTTAAAAATAAAAGCAACAAGTGGAATAGGTAGTGATTCAGTTATACGAACATTACTAATCAAACCAGAAGGAGAAATTCAATATCGGAATGAGGCTAGACTAATTGATCTTGAAAAAAAAAATATATTTATTGAACGCATAAACATAAGCATGCCAAATAAACCGATTGAAGGTTCTGGATTTTTAACTGTTTCTTTAATTGGCGATTTAATTGGAACTAGTTTAAAAAATATTAAAGGTATATTTCACATTATATTTTCAACATTTGAATAAAATTTATTTGTCTTTATTCATTTCTAAGATTTGGTACGCCTTCCTTATGGATGTGGTGAACAAAACATGATCAAATTTGTTCCAAATATAATTATTTTAGAATACCTTAAGCGAGCTAAATATTTGAATTCAGATTTAGAGAAAAAAATTATCAATTATATTGAAATTGGTTATCAAACTGAACTTAAATTTAAAAGATCAGATGGTAGTTTTTCAGCTTTTGGTGATTTAGACAAAGAAGGATCAACCTGGTTAACGGCTTTTGTGTTAAAATCGTTTTTAATGGCTAAACCTTATTTACCTATTATAGATGAAAATGTAACAAATCAAGCTGCTAATTGGTTAATTCAGCGACAAGTTAGTGAAGGATCATTCGATGAACCTGGAGAAATACATTACAAACCTCTACAAGGATCTTCAGGAAATGGACAAGCAACATTAACTGCATTTGTTGTCATTTCATTATACCAAAAGAAAGAATTATCACAACTTTATCAAGGCCAACTTAATCGAGCTATAAATTATCTTAATAGACAAGTTCAAAATGATTACTATAGATCAACTCATGAATTAGCTATAATAACATATGCCTTACATTTGGCAAATTCTGATTTACGTAATCACGCCTTTAATAAACTTTGGTCACTCAAATACGAAAATCGAAATCAAATATTTTGGCCTAATGATATAAGCAATATCGTAATCAAAGATAAATTTAATGGTAAACAGTCAGACCATTTTTATCTACCAAGTCCAATCGATATTGAATCTGCAGCTTACGCCCTACTAACATTGGTTCATAAATCAGATATAAAGCAAGCCTTACCTGTGATGAGTTGGTTAATAAGCAGACAGAATTCTCAGGGAGGCTTTTCAAGTACACAAGATACAATTTTAGCATTAAGTGCTCTTTCTCAAATAGCTAGCAAAATGAATTCTGCACATAATGTATCGTGTAATGTAAAATTTGGCTACAATAAAAAATTACAATCGTTACGACAACTAAAAGGATTTAAAGGTAATAAAAGCGAGAATTTCGAAAAACAATTTGGTGATCAAACAGAGATTCGTCTAGAGGCTAAAAGATTAGAATTAGATCAATTTGAATTGAGTGAAGTTGACCTTTCTTATTTTGAACACGAAGCCGACAAACAAGATTTATTCAAATCAAGCGACAGGGAAAATATTCAAAAAAAAGGAAAAATAGTCAAGAGAATTCCAGATTATATTGAAATTGAAGCAAAAGGAAATGGCACTGCTGTGTTTCAGGTCAGTTGGCAATATAATTTGAATAGCGAAGCAGAAGAATCGCCATTTTATCTTGAAACTAAGGTTCATTCTAAAGAAGATCAAATGGAGCTTGATGTTTGCTCCTAGTAAGTATTATAAAATTAAGAAGAAAATAAAAAAATTTATAAAAATTTTAAATTTACAGTTATAAAATTGGCAATGAAACAAATATGGCTGTTTTAGATGTATTATTGCCATCCGGTTGGAAAATCGATAATATGGATTCGTTACTTTATAATATGGATGATTCATCTAAGAGAATCAAGATGATTGAATCAATTAAAGATAATACAAATATTGTTTTCTATTTTGATACAATTAAAAATGATCAAACTTGTGTGAAAATACCAGGTAAGTGAATAAAATTAGATTTCATTTCGAATAAAAAACCCTAAATATTGGTTTTCAACATTTTTTTATAGCTCATAGAACAGCACGTATTGCGAACACTAAACCAGTAGCAGTAAAATTATACGATTATTATAACAAACGAGAGACATCAAGACATTTTTATAAAGCACCTCAATTGAGTCCTTGCGATACTTGCGATAAAAGTGACTGTGATTCAAGTTGCGGAAAAGGAAATTTCGAAGAAAGTAATGAAATATCGAATGAATATTTAAAAGATTCTCAAAATGGATCAGTGCCATTTATTGGATTTAGCTTAAATTTAAAAATCTTATTTATACTTTTTTTATTTATTTTCTGAAGAAGAAAAAATTCTTATTTTAAATTTGAAATGTAAACCATTTCTTTGTATAAATTTTGTAAATTAGTATAAAATGCTCTTTAAAAAAAATTATATATTTATGCAAATTGAACAAAAATTTTAGTGAATTATAAATTTTTATTTAACTTATCTTTGTAAAAAAAAATTACATATAGTAATGGATATTATTTTTTAACATTATTTACACTTGATAAAAAATAAATAAAAAATGCGATCGATCGGCAAAATTCAAAGAAAAATATTCTCCGAATCATGTTAGAAATAGATACGACTATCAGAAATTAAAATTTGTATCTAAGACCATTTTTAAAAGTGAAAAAAGGTTCTAGTCTTTGTGACTTAAAACATTAAAAGGTAAACATTCTTAAGTGAAATCAAATCTTATTTTTACCAGCCTGTAGATGAAAATTATGATATATAGATTCAAAAAGTAAAGACATCACGTGTTTTATCACAAAAGCTAAATTAAAATCAAGGTCTTTTGCTGAAAAAACACAGAAAAAACATTTCGGCAGTTCACTTTAAAATTTTATCTTTCTATTCTATTGAACATTTAAAATTAATCGTTGAAAGCCTGAGAAAAAATCAGAACATCATCGATATATACATCAATATAAAGAAATTTTTCAATTCATCAAAGACCACATCTTTTATTAACATCCTATAATTTCTAAAAGTCTTACATAGTTCAAATTACAACTATTATGAATATACTTTTTTCTAGATTCTGCTATTACAAAGGAATTCGATAGAAAAATTTAAAGTATTTTTGTGGTCCATGCAGAATCTTGATTGATGAGTCTTTTTTTTAACTTTAACTACAGGGGATGCTTAAGGAGATCTGGCAAAACTATTCTTTAATTTGATCAATTTTAGTACTGTAGTTGTTGAGTCTTTTCAGGCTGCTTTCTGCATGAGGGTAACCGAATTGATTTATTAAATTAACTAGTTTACTTAACTTATTTTGGCTAGGATCCTTAAAATCTAAAAAGTCTGCTTATTTATTTCTATATTGAATAATTTTTTTTGATTCTTGCAATGGTGTCTGATATTCAAGCCTTTGTTTCCTTCAATTGTTAGTTGAGATATTTTTCGTATTGTTTGCTTTTGATTTTTGTGTTTTTTTTATCTTAAACCTATTTCTAATACTTGTTAACTTGAAACCATATTGTCTAGATACACGCTCGATTTCAAATTAATAAAAAAAAAAAAAAATAAAAAATTCTAGCCGAAATTTAATTTCTTGACAAAAATTGACATGATTTGAAAATCTATAAGATTATGTTCGTAATCATTGGTTTGACTGGTTTCACTTTGACCAAAAGTCTTTTTGGATTTTCTTGATTTTGCCTGCTTGTTTGTTAATTAAAGTTAAAAATAGTGCTTCTCAAAACGTGATGGCAGGCCAATTTTTGATTAATTGCATCGCAAAAAAAAAAATTTCAAAAAAATTATCAAGTGATCGTATATTTCTATCATTTTGCAAAAAGTTTAAAAATGATAAATATTGAGTTTAAAAATGAAAAAGTTCGAAAAGGTCTAACGAGGTTAATAATGTTGAATATAGTAAAATTTCTTGATAAAGATTCTTCGATTTCAACTTAAAAAGACCTTGATTGCTAAGAAATATAAATTAAAAATTATTTGCATTAAATTGATTACATAAAAATTTGACAAATAAGTATTTCACTGATTAAATAATTTTTGAAAATTGAATCGTGTAACAGTTTGTCAAGAATCATTGAAATTATTAAAAGAATGTTAACTCGAAATAACTATTTAGTAAAGATGAAAGATGAATAGCTTTAATAGATGCAGAAAAAAAGCGTGGTCGAGTCACTAAATAAGTAGTGAAAGCGACATTAAGTATTGTGAAGATAGTACCAATTTATTTTTAGTACACTGATATAATACTGCTTGGAAAATGCTCACCATCTGGTCAGACAAATCAATAAAAAATTTTCGAGTCACAACTTGAAATCAAATTCTCTATTACCTAAAGACAATGTAATAAAAGACTTAATAGCAAATATTATATTTTTTTATAAATAAACGACAAATTGTGAAGCCGTAAATGAATGCAATAGTACAATCACCTTATGATCTATGTTTTTAATTATTGAATTTCTATTTTATTTAGAATTCCACAAAACCATTTTAATGAAAAAAAATGTAAGATATTAATTAATAATTTTAGACATCAGAAAAAGTAAATAAAAATTAATAGTGACTACTTAGAAGATCCAAATCGTATTTGATTTCAATTTAACAATAATTGATAAACCACTAAAAATCTAGAAAAAACTTATGCGTCATCTGAATGAAATAATGAAAAAAAATTTTGAGTTCAATTAATCATTTCAAGAGCCAAGATTATCAAGTATTTAGACTTTTTTATTTTGTAATTAGTTTTACGATCTTAAATTAACTAACTTAAAATATATATATACATATAAAATGTTTCAAAAGATTTATTCACCATCGATTATTTTCTTTTTCAATTTTTCAAATTACATGTGGGAAGTAAAAAAATGCTTTGTTTTATCAAAGTGGGCTTACTCAAAACAATACAAAATATTTTTAAATGTGAACGTTGATCCGTCGACCACTTAAGTTATTAAAATTCTAAAATAATGTCAATAAAGACGATTAATGTGTGCAATACAGGTTTTGTATAAAAAATTACAACACGTTGCAAAATAAAAAATTTCTTTCTTTCAAATTTAGTAGAATGAGCAATGAAAAAAGATTAATTTTTCAGTATGAAATATTCGACCTTGAATTTATTCTCAATTTTAATTTGATCATTGACATTTCGATTAAATTAAAAAGCAAAAGAATCAAATTTTCAAGATAATGAACAAAATGCGAAAAATAATTGTTAAAAAGTCCTTGAATTTATATTGATAACAATTTAGGATTATTCTAATCCTTCTTATGGTGATCGATTACTAGGCTTTTTTTTGAACTTAATATTTGGTAAAACTTAATTTGATTCAATATTAAAATTTTTTTTATAAAAATCAAAAAATTTACTCAGATGATGATAGATGACGCTTTTTGAAATATTAGTACAAAATTTTACTCAACTGATTACTAACCAGTCTCAATTAAAGATATCATATAATAGTACTCCATCTATATGCCCATTTCGATATAAATTAAGTTTGCTAATTCAAAGTTTTTACTTCGTAAGAGTGAAGTTTAATCAAAATTTAAAATATAAGTGATTAAAGAGGTATAAAAGAAAGTGTATCCATTTTTAAAATAGTTCATGCTCACAATAAATACTCAATAATCAGAAAAAGAAATAATCACCTTATTTGTATTTATTTTTTCATATACTAATATATTAGTAATGTATAAATCTTCAATTAAAATTTCTATAAACTATACATATGTCAAATATAAATTCGAAAGTCATTTGCAAATTAGTTCTCAGTTTTTTTAATATTTTCTTAATAAAGATATAATTAGGAGTTTTTTCTATTGAACACCAATTATTTTAGCCATTTTTTTTATTTTTAAACTTGTTGATTGAATTTCGTTTTTTTATATAGATAATTTTTTTTTTGTTGTTACTGTAATTTAGAAGTCAATCAGACATTTTGAATTTGAATCATTAAACATTTATTTACATTTTCTTAACGACATAAAAATTCTGAATTTAATTAATAAAAAAGATCAACTTAAGCTTTCTATTTGAAAAAAAAAAAACATAGATAAATTTTAAATATGATTCTGATATTTTATTATCTTGAACATTTTTTTTTATAAGAAAAACACCATTTTGTTCCAAAGAAAACCTTAATTAATAAATTTGAATTTTTAAACTTAATTAATCACTTCTTGTGATACTTTGTCTTTTGAACTTCTATAACAAAATATTTATTCGATTTTCAGATGTTTTGTTGCCAATTCTTTTGATCAGTATAATAAGGATTAAATATTCACCGATATTGTAAAACAATTTTCTATTTCTTGAATAATTTTGATTGAACTTAAAACCATATAATTGAAAGATTTATTCAATTAGATATTTCAAGCAAAATTCAATTTCTATTTTTTTTTATGTAATTTAAAAAAAAAATAAATTCTATTATAAAATATTTTATCGTCCAAACTTTTTCTAAATTTTATTTGTCAATTCAGAAATCATGGCTACACAACAACAATTTTCGGTACAATTTGATATATCCGATAAATATATGGCATTATATTTAAATACGAATTTAAAATATCGATAACTTGAAAATTTCATTAATCAATATTTTTGAATTAATTTTTTACAGCGATTGTACTTTTTAAAAATAGCAACGATTTGTCTACAGAAAATCCCATTTTTCAATTTTGAGATCAAATATTGCTCATCATTAGCTAAAAATTTTTCTTTTCGAATAATTTGCTCGCTTATTCTTTAATTTTCGATTTTATAAACGCTATTAGGTAAATTGATTATATTACTGACAAATATGTTTAAATTTAGTAATTTTTTAATATTTTTTTCGACACGTTTAGAAACACGTATTTAATTAATTAATAAAAATTATTTATCAAATATTAAATTTTTTAGATTCTTTTTTGTTTTTATTTAGAACATGAATCAGAGAAATTTTTTTTTTATAATTGAAGCATAATTTGCTCAGCTTTTTTTCATGAATCCAAACTACCTACACTTAAGCCTCTAAACACAGTATCTAAACAAAACATTAAATCGAACCTTTTCAATAATAGGCATAAGCATTGCTCTAATTTGATTTAAAAACTTTTACTTTTTTTGTGAAAAATCTAATTTGACCTGCATGTACCACAGATACTCTATTGATTTCACATTTATTTATATACTTTAACAAAAATAGCCTTATTTATTTTTGCGAAAATCGGAAAAATTTTTATTTTTCGTGCAAAAAAATAACCATACCTATTCTCTTGTGACTTTTAAAAGCTCATCTTATTTTATTTTATTTTATTTTATTTTATTTTATTTTATTTTATTTGAACGATGCCAACTTACAATTTACTGGTGGCCAAATTTAATCTGAATGGATTTTAACTTACAATGTTCAAAAAAAGTGTTTCGAAATTCAAATAATCGTAAGTGAAATAATCTAAAAATTTATAAGATTTATTATTTTAATACTTTTTCATTTGTGTTTTAAATAATAATGTATCTAAGACATTAATAGTAACAAGAATTTTTCCATTTATTTTTGTAAAAAAAATTTCTTTGACCAGAAATTTTTCGTCACGGTTTATAAAGAATTTCTCGATTCTGTAAATTAAAGTATGATATAATGGAAATGTAATACAAGAAAAAAAGTAAACTTGGACTTTCACAAAAAATTTTTTGTGAATACACTTCTGAATTACAATTTTTTTTTAAACTTACTAAAAACTGACTAAATAAAAATTTTAAAAAATCATGAATATTTTTATAAATATAGTTTTTTTTTATATACAATTATTGACTATCATTACATAAACTAGCTTTAAAATCATTTGAAAAAAATGAAGCTTTTATAATGTATATTTGCTGTGATCAAATCTGTTTAATTCTTTTGAAAATTGAAAAAAAATTTCAAGAATAATTAGTGAAATTTTACAATTTTATATTAAATCTGTTTCAGTTTTAAAAGAAATAAATTTTATTATCTAATTAATAATACGATTTTTGATCAATTTTTTAAATGATTATGTGTTTATATTTTGAAATTGAAAGTCCCGAATTATTTCAATTTTTCAAAATAAATTTCACAAACGATCCTGAGACAAAAAAATTTTTTAATCTCAACAAAAACTAGAATCAGACTTAAAGTGAAATAATAATCGCGATTTTTTTTAATCATTTTTTCTTATAAATATATATGAATTGAATATAGTTTTTTCTTAAACAATATGTTATCAATAACTGGATTATATTTCAGTTAAAATTATCGAACATTTTAAAATATTGACACGAAATTTGGTTCATATAATTTTTTACTAAACATACGTTCTCAATTCGAAAAATCATTTCTTTTTCTCATTTTTTGATCAAAAAACAATTGAGAATAAAATTTATTATTTTAATTTCAAGATGATTCTATTTTTTATTGCAATAATAAAAAATTATTAATTATTTTTTTCCTAATTTGTTTTTGTGAAATCCAGTTTTTGGACTATCTTATCTTCTACTTTTCTTATACTTTAAAAGAAATAATTTAACTAATTTTATGAATTTTAATAAAATTTAATTTTGTGAAATGTTAGATGGACACAACTATTATTTAAAATAATTATTTGAAATCCATACTCTAAAATTATTTTCTGTATTTTTTCAAAAATGATTATTTCAATCACTCTCGTGTCAAACATATCGCTTATCCCTAAATATTTAAAAATTTATTCAGAATGTATCAAACTATATTCATTAATAATGCAATTTACAACCGATTATCTAAGTTGTTTATGTCCGTTTATCCAAATGATGGAAATGCATATTATAGCATGAGTATTCATATTGATTTTTACATCAATTTATTGTCTGCATATAAGATTCACACTGAAGATATGCATTTGATTTCTGAAGAAATTTATCATATTTTGATTTAAGTATTTCTTTGATTCTCAAATCCAGTTTTTTTGACAGCTTGAATTTTTTCAAATTAGTTCTAATTAGCTATATCAGACAAAATATAGTAAGCAGGTCTGAAATCTGCTAAAATTTTTCTAGCCTATTTTATAATATTACTTTATCAAGAGTCTTTATATTTGAAGCACATCTTTAACCATAAAATATATCATCTTTAAACAGATCGAAAATCTTTTTTTCATTGCAGATGCCCCAACATTATACAACTTCTACAAAGCACATTCATTTTTCATGCATCTAGCATAAATAGATTCAAAAAGTAGATTGCGTAAACTTATAATACATTTGATGGCAATGGTTTTCATCTTCAAAATTAAACTTTATAGTCAGAATCTTTTGAAATTGAAAAAAGGCAAAGAAGGCGGTTCTATGTTTGCTGAATCGTTTGTATGTCTTTCGGTAAGTGAGTGCATTTTTTTACCATTTAGCTTTCGACTGCTTGTTCCGAGTGATTTGAAAAAAATTTTTTATTTTTTTCGCTCATTTTTTAAAAGTGCTTATACGGTGACTCAGTTATTTGCTAAATTATAATTAAAAATTTTCATTTTTGATACAAAATTTCATTTTAATCTGTATTAAGGATTACAAAATTTTGTTTTTTTTTCTTAAAAAGGTTTGTTTGTTTTTTTTTTTTTTCATTTATTTTATTTAGTGTATTTTACAATTTAAATTTTACGACTTGAAATTTATAATTCAAAGCGTTCAACAAACTTTTTGAGTTTTTTTCTTTATTTTTTAATTTTTTCTTAATAAATTAATCAGTTATTTGATTTTTAATTTACCATCACAAAGCATCAAATTTTAAGTTTTATCCTCTACTTAATAAATGGAAAAATCATTTTCAATGGTTTTTAAATTTAAAAAAATATATATATTTTTTTTTTGAATTAATTGGTGCAACGTTTTCTCGATGTTTATATTTTATAATTTAATTCAAAATATAAAATACTTTTAAAGTACATTTTCATTTCGCTAATTTATAAATTAATCGAAAAGTTTTAATTGCCCGATATATGATTCCCGACAATCAAATTGGTTATGTTTAATTGATTATATAAGCTTACTTTCTTTGATATTTTGCGTATAAACAGAAAATTTTACTCGTGAATCAAAGATTCTAAATTAAAATTTTTTATGATTTTAAACTGTTAATTAAATTTGAATTTTTTTAAATTAATTATTTGAACTTTCAATAAAACACATTTCTATCAAAGTTAGAAATTTTTTGGGTTGTTTCAAATGTTTAATTGAAATTTCAATTCTCTTGAAGTATTTTTTTGTTATCATTTATATTATACCATTAGATGGTTTTGCTTGAATTAGTAAAATTATATATATCATATTGAAGAATTTTTATTTAATAAAAATATAATCAGTTCAATATTCTTAATATAGATGAAAAATATTTTTTTGTCTCACTATTGAGTGTCATAAATTAGCTTTTCAAGAAATTTGTCATTCCAACATGTTTCAAAATTTGAATTTTTTTATACAATTTATTTCCTTAAATTTCATAACCCAAATGTTAAAATGATCGGAAAAAAATATAATAAACTTTAATTTCTTCATTTAGAATGATTTTTTTCTTGGCTTAATAAATTTTTTCACAAAAATAGCAATTCTGAAATTGCTTAGATTAAAATTGGAAAATATACTTGTATTAATAAACTGAAAATTAGTTTCTATATGTCTATTATTATTATTTATTGAGATAAACAAAATATCTATTCGGATGAAGAATAAATTTGAATTTTCAGACATTTTCAGCGACTTAAAAATTTTATTTCTCATTTCATTTCACAAAATAATTTAATACTACATTTTTATAAGATTTAAATAATTTTCAATGCCATTATTTTTTACTTCTTATTATATTCTAAACAAATTTTTGCTTCTAAAAATAATTAAATAAATATATAAAAAAATTTATTATTTCTGTATTATGGGCTTTTGTGTTTTTAATCATGATAAATAATATTGATTAAGAGAAAAATATTTTCGATTCGAATTTATCATTTTATTATCATGATTTATAATTCTTGTCAATTTTAAAAATTATTGGAATTGAAATTTGTAAATTTATTATCTCAAAAATTAAATGTATCGCTACAAAATATTGACTCAAATTTAAGCAATTGAAATTTCTACGAATTCATCGGCAGCATTTATTTTGTTGCTAAATTCTTCTGTAATCATATGATTTCCGTTCAAAAAAATCTAAACAGTATTAAAATAAAAAAAAAAAATTTAAATTAATCTTCAGATTATTTTAATTAATATTGCTTTTTAAAAAAAAATTAATTTAAAAATAAAATATGAATTTACATAATCATCAACAAAATTATTCACATTTTTTAATTCTATCATCCAAAAACTATATACCTGCTTCAATCAAATTAGACTAATCTTAATGAAGCCCCAACTCAAAATATGTCAAAAATTCAAAACTATCACGATGATCTATCATATTTTAGTATTTTTAATGAAAAAATTTGTGATCAAATGAAATAAAATGAATTTTTTTTTAAAAAGCAATATTAATTAAAATAATCTGAAGATTAATTTAAATTTTTTTTTTTTTATTTTAATACTGTTTAGATTTT
>BLXL01010412.1:0-18400 GCA_023170135.1 Acarapis woodi
ATAGACATTGCAAACAAAATAAATTTTATTTTTATAGTTTTACATGATAGTCATTAGTATTTTAAAATTCTAAGTTTAACTTGAATGCTGATTTAAATTATGCAGTATGATTGTGTATTTCTTAGATGAAGCAACAATATTTATGAAATCAAAAACATTATCTTCTAGAACATTTTTTGAATAATAAAAACTCAACCTAACTTATTTTTCTTTATTAATGGAATCATTACTCTTTGCACCTTAAAAATTAAAGCAAAAATAAATCAAGATATTTGTTAATATAAAGATACTCAAATTTTTATTTATTAATAGGACCGTGGAAAATTTCAAATTAGTTTTTTTAATATTAATAACCATCAATTTATAATAATCAGTTTCCCAAAAAATTTCGAAATTCTAATTATAGTCATCGAAATGAGAAAAATTGCGAATTTTCTTTTCCAGATACAAATAAAAAAACTTAAATTGCTAATTTTTAAACTCATTTTAGCTAATACTTGATAAATATTTGATATATTATCAGACCGGCAAATTCTCTCTACCTCAGGTTAATGAATTAGAATAAATTGATTAATTAATGAATTAAAAGAAATTTCGAAGGTTTGTAAAATTAGAAGAACAAAAAATTTTGAAAATTTTAAAACATTGAAATAAAAAACTATATAATAAATCGATTACTTATTTGAGAAAAAACAAATGTTAAATTATTATCTATGGCAATTCGAAATTCTTATTATTATTATTTTTCAACTTTTTATTCTCAAAGTGCAAATTTCTTAAAAAAAAAAAAAAGATAATTAATAAGCTTATAATTTTCGTTGATAAAATCACTCGAAATGAGTTAAAAAATTCAAATCTTCAACATCTTGATTATAACATCTGAAAGTTTCAGAGGAGAAAAATTTCGAAGTATAATTTCTTGAGAGATATTTTTTTTCGAATTCAAAGATATAATAATTTGAAAGAAAAATTTTTTTTTTTTAAATTTCAACGTTTAATGAATTTTATTGAAAAAATTTTAATAGATCCATAGTTCAGACTCGTTTCATAAAAAAAACTAGCTTACTTTTAAGAAGCAGCTACTAATATAAAAATGCCACATTCAATCTTCATCAATTTCATGGCTGGTTTGATTTCGATTTCAACAGCAATAATTTTTGTATCCAACTTTATAGCATTGTCGAATAGTGAAACATCATCAAACGAATCAGAAAAATCTTGGACCAATGATAAAATGAATTTAACTTTCATCAATACAAAGTCGGATAATTTGTACGAATTCGTAAAAGTGAACAATACATTCGCTTCGACAAATAATATAGAAGAACGTAAATCTGAAAATTTATATCTACTCGACAGACTTTATCAGCGTTTGCATGATTTGCACAATCGGCATCATCATCATCACATGCATCATCTTGGTCGCAATTCGCTATTTAGTGGTACATTTTTCGGTGACCGACCATTTAACCAATTGTTCAGAGATCGTCAAATGGAGAAGTCATTGAACTATAATCGCCCAATGCATAGGCTTGCATTTGATAGATCTAGTTTCGACAGACCTCGGTCAAAGAGAAAAAAACGACAGACCAATTATAATCTAGTCAATAGTTTACATGACTATTTAAATTCATTTAACTATAATAAAAAAGTCACATCGAATTTCCTGACTACATTGAGTCCATCGCCCAATTTATTTTATCGATCACTAATTGATAGATCGTCTAATAATTATTCATCTCAATTTCATAATTCTTCAAAATTTCAAAAAAACTCATTATTATCATCTGACTCAATCACTTTAACAACTTTCAATCCTCTTTCTGCAGACATCTTTAGTCATTCATACGTTCGACAAATCCAAAAAAGGCACTATTACTCTTCTAGTCTTAAATCAAATTTACCTTTGACAACACCAAATTTAATTTCCCCAACAAATTTTTCATCTGATTATCTTTTAAAAAATAACGTCACAGTGAATGAAACATTATTTCATAATTCAAGTTCGTATAATACAATGCATCACTATTATCATCAAGCTTATTTACTTTACAAATATTTTAAGATATATGGCGATAAGAACATAACTGAAATTAATTGGCCATTGTTACCTGAAGATGTAAGAGATAAATTCAAAATGCTTATTCTAACACTTAAAAATTCACAACGAAGAAATATGGAAAATTCATTGAAAAATGAGATGAATGATGAATTTGTAATTGGCAAAGCACTCGAAATTGTGAAATGGAAAGGATGGGAATTAAAAGAGCAAAAATTAAAGGGCAAAGATAAAAATAAGTCAAGTAAATTACAATCTATAAAAATACAGAATGTGCAACAAAATGTTCATCTACCGACAGAAGATTCATTAAATGAGTCTGCTTCGGAAGCGATTTTGAAGAAAACAAAAGATAAAGGAAAATCAAGCCAAACTATGGATAAGTTGACCAAACAAATCAGCTCTAAGCAAAACTTACCTTTTGAACGACTATGGGCATCGAATCAAATAAATTTAACAGATCAAATTGACGAGATTGATTCAAATACTTATCCATCGAATTTGTATTTGTCAAATGTTCAAAATACATATCCTACTATCTATGCATCTTCAAATACTGATGAATCTTTTGATTTCAGTGTATCTACTACTAAATCAGTTGCCAGTACAGTTTCACCAAACAATGAACTTAAAAAAGCATTTGAGAACATCGAAGACATTCGAATAAATCACANNAAATTAATACATTAGAGTTATAAACATTATAAGGTAAAATAATCATAAAAAAATTATCATCGATTAAAATATAAAATGTTCATAGGTAACATTAAAAATAAATAAAAAAAATTAAAAAAAAGACGATTTATTGTTTCAAGTTTTTTTATTACACAAAATTTAAGAAAAAATTTGAACACTAACTATAAATGTGAATTCTTAATTAGCGGGTTCGTTAAAATATAAAAAATAAAAAGTGAATATTTTTTAATTTGCAAAGATTAAAAACAAAAAATACAATTAATAATTGATTCACAAAATATTCACTGTGTTTCTTTTTAAATAATGGCAAGATTTTTTGAATCATGAAAAAATTTTATATATTTAAACTCAAATAGTTTGCGAACTAGTTTTCATAAGTACGAAATCGTATGCTGGTGCAGACACTGGACAGGATACACAATTTCACAAACCATGTATTAAATTTACTATGATCAAGCAAAAAAGTTGAAGAGAAGGCGAGAGTTGAATGTGTATTTAATTACTTTTGATTAAGTTTTTTATTAAAAAAATTACTTTCAATATGTTTTCGACTTATTAATTTAATTAGATATTAATTAGATCGATTTAAAACATTACATCTTTATTACGCACTTTTTAGCGAATACATGAAATTTTTTTGAATATCACTTATTTCATTAAACAACAAATAAATGGAAACTTATCTCATAAATCAAGCATAAATTGAGTCGAAATGTTTGGATGATAATTAGAGGTCATAAACGACTTGTGCGATTTGCCTAAAAATCGATTGAATGCCAATCTATAAAATATCCATAATCTTCACCGTAAAAAATTTTTTAAATTTTATATATATAAAGAAAGATATTCAACTATAGATTAAAATAAATTAAATAACTATTAGCTTAAATTGTAAATAAATAAAAAAAAAAAAAACTAATTATTAAATGAGTTAATAAAATGAGCGCATTTAGTTTTTGCTTGATTTTCGTTTTGTTTTTGCACATGCATTTTAAACATTATTCAAAATTAAATTAAAAATTTGTTTTGAATTGATATTTATTATGCTAATAATTATTATAATTATGCGCATTAAAATAATTTTACGAAATTTTAGCACGTACATTGTGTAATTAAAATATCTTAAAAAAGATTTGGGTTTCAAATCGCATTCTGGCATCAAAAAATTGTGACGATTTTTATTTTTGAGAATAAATTATATATAGCTAAAAAATTTTTCGCCAAAAAATAATTTACTACTAAGACACTGTTGAGTGATGAGTTGGTGGAGAATGTAATTGGTTAATGAAGTAAAAAAAGAAGAAAAAATTAATCATGATTACGAAATTTCAATTTTCACTTAAAATACTTTTATTGAATTCTGGATATTTTTTTTAAATTTGATTTGGCCAGAAAAAATTTTTTAAGTCCAATTTTTTATTTTATCAAAATATTTTAAAAAATAAAAATTATTCGATTCGATAATTAAGAAAACAGGAAACGTATGAAAAAAATAAAAAGATTTCATCAATTAAAAATAAGAATCATATTAAAATATATTTATATGAATTTAAAATTAAAAAAACTAATTAAATAATCAAATCAGGTTATAAATTTACAAGGAATAATTTCCATTTTAGTTAATCGAATTTTTTTTTAAGTAAATCATTAATTGCTCATTTCAAATTATAGTTTCATTTGTTTAATGATTTTTCTATTTCCCAAAAACAAAAAAAATTATAAAAAATTAAAAAGAAACAAAGCATTGTGATTAGAGCTTATGACTTAGATATTTTTAATAATAATACTATAAATACATATTATATTAATTTGAAATAATAAAAAATCTATTGAATTCAAAAAACAAATTTGTTTCGGCTGAAAATCGGGCTCGATTTTTTGAACATCCAAATCATAATATAAAAAAAATTAAACTAATTAAATACTGATTATTTATTTGATTATTTTATTAACACAGGTTGATTTTGATGGTCGAAGAAAATCTTTCAAAACATGTTTTTTTTTTGCACCCCCTCACAATAATGATTGAATATAGTAAACTTCTAAAAGTTCATTAAGTTTTCAAAGTTTGATGAATAATCAAAGAAAAATTATTGATCACATTTATTGTAATATCTAAATTTTTGTAATTAATTGAAATCTTTACAGACATTTATTCAATCATTTATTCACTTATATTGATAAAGAAAAACTTATTATTATTATTATATTATTTATTAAAAATCAGATGCTTTTTATGTATTATAAGTAACACAGTTAAATAATCCAATGAATAATTTTATATGTATCGAATTTAAAAAAGTTGTATTTTATAAAATTTCATTTTATCTGATAAATACAAAATAATTTCTTCATGAATCAAATTATAAAATTATTTGCAGATAATTTTTTTTATTAAAGTTTCGGAATAAATATTTTAACTGCAATTTATTATGATTCTTCAAAAACTTCATAATTCATAAGCCATCACTGAAATAAAAAAAAAATTATTAATTTCCTGAATTTGTTTAGAAAAATAATTTCAAATTGTTTTTTTGGATCACTCGAAAAAACTGAAAAAAATTTTTAAAAATTTTCACTAAAAAAAAATTATTGAAAAGTTGTTAAGGAAAAAGTAAAAAAATTGTAAATTTCAAAAAATTTTTTTAAAATTCATACAGAAATCGAACATACAAATTTGAACAATGTAAAAGGGGTTGGAATATTTATGAAATTTTTCTATCAGAAGATCAACAAAAAAAAAAGATAGAAAATATACGATAAGATGATCTAATACATATTATTATTTTAATTTAAACTAAAATCTAAAATTCAAACATACGCATGTAAAGTGTGCTCTACATATGAGCCCAACATCTGGAATTTTAGCTAACTAGTATAAAAGGCTACTAGCCTCGTAGACCAGATGAAGAGCAAAAAATTGAAGCTTATTTACTTAATGCTTGAAAACAAAAAAAAAACTGTTAAATGTTGACCTTAATAGGAAGTCAAAAAAAAAAATCAGCACCTTTTTACTTACAATTACTCATTTCCAATGACTTTTACATTACCTGTATAATTATGATATAATATAAACTTACAAGTTACTTAGGTAATAGGAATATAATATATTTTTCAAAAAAAAAAAAAAATTTAGAATGTATTAAATACAATAAGATATATGTGTTAGACTTTGCTAATATGTCAATAATTAACTAATATGATTTGAAATGGCAACCATTTATATTAGAGTGCATAAATAATGCTGTATTGAATATCAGCGATTATTCAGATAAACAAACAAGACTTAGTCAAACTTTTTGCTTTTCTTTTAAGCCTTTATTTATATTTGCAACAATGAATTATATATTTTGACCTCAGCCAGTTAGTTCTATATTACAAATTTTTGCAAATACTTCATTTTGTTAGTTTAAACTTTTGATAAGTTTGTCTTGAGAAAAAGAGTTATAAAATTGTATGCAAACCGTATCCGCGTTTTGAAATCAATTCCAAGAATTCTAACTGATGCAGCAAAAAAGCTTTAGAAAACCGATAATTTGCAAAGGTAATGTGTAATTTGTATAATAATTTACCTTGAATTTTGATCAGGTAAAAGATTCTAACTATATATCTACACAAACAAAAGAAAGTTTTTACGGTATTTAGAGTGTATAGTTTTTTTTTTAAAAAAAAAAAATATTTTTTTCATTAAATATCATATATTTTAAGGAAATTTGTGAACATTTTTTGGAATTTATGTCTAGAATTATTACACACTGATGATGAGTCGATAAAAAGAATAACTGCAATTCTTTTTTGATTTAATAAACTCTGTCTAATTTTGATTCAAATTCATTGATTAAAATCTCAAATGATCAAATTATTTACTTATTTTGACATTGAAATTATTTAATCCGATTTCTTTTTAAAATTGTTATTATGAAGAATTTCGAAATAGTTGAATTGAGACATTGGAAATACTTTTACAAATTTGAATCAAAAATTTTCATCTGACAAATAATATATCATTCCGTTTTTTATTATTCATTCATTTGAAGTTATAGATTTTTTGACTTCAGAAATTTTCTGTAAAATATTTTCAAAAGAAAAAAAATACAAAATATTTGAACATTTGCAACTTTTTCCAGATATATATTTAAAAATTTATTAAATTGAGTCAGCTTGAAATTTTTTGTTAAGCGATTCCAGAATGCGACAATAAGAAGATTTGATTTGAAAAAAAAACCTTGAAGTTGATTTTATACCTATTATTACAATGCATATAAGCTAGTCGAAGCTTGCTGAAAAAATATAAAAAATATGTTTATCAAAACAGCTTAGACAAAATTTACTAAATTCTTTCCGGTGAAATATTTTTCAATGAAATTTTTATTAAAAAACAACATTTCCTTCCTAAATTTTTAGAACCCATATTTCAATTACACATCAACTCAAAATTTTTATAAATTTTTTTAATCTTTTGAGTTCAAACTCTACAAAAATAAAATACAGATTTCAAATTACCGCTAATAAAAGAATTAAAAATTTAAAATTTGAATTTCGGATGGATTCTAATAAATCTCGAATTTAAGATTAATAATCGTGAAAAACAAAACGAAAAAAATGAGTATATAAAAAAAAGTTTTTAAAAAGTTTAAAGTACAAAGGACAAAGTCTGTAGAAACAATCTCGAAACATTTTTCTACTAAGAAGATTTTGCTGAAATTTCTAAAAATTTTGATTGAATCTTATTTAAAATTTAAAACTAGAGTTATGGCTTTTCTTAAAAGGAAAAATTTTGTTTTCAAATAAAAAACAAACTTGAGTATAAATTTAATATTTTTTTAGAACTTATTTTCAAATTTTTTTTTTTACAACTTTGAAAAATACTTAGCGATTAATTTATATGTGACATGTAAGTTTACTTAGCTAATGTGACTATTAATTATAAACTGGATGAGAAATAATGTGAATATTTAAAAAAAGATAAAGTTAAAATTTCGTGAGACTTATTTTATTATTATTTTATTTCTAATGAATTCTTGATGAATCATCAATGATTTAGATTTTTTTTCTAGTTTTTAAACCCTTAAAAAATTTTTTTACAAAAAAAATATGAAATGATTTATTATTGTCAAAATTATTTTGCTCAAAATTTACTTGAGAACCGTATTCAAAAAAGGGTTGAGTAATATATTTTGAATTATTATTTCAAAAATAAAATCCTTAAGGAATCAAATAAAGGTGAGATTTTTTTTAATGTACTTTAAAATATTGAATATTAAAAATTATTTATATATACAGCGAATAAAAATATTTCAAATTTACTTAAAATTTATTTACAGGATTTTTTCACAATTATTTTAAGCTTAATAAATCATATATTAATCGGATAAATGGAAAAAAATTCATAAGCTTATGACTAATAATTTCCTAAATTATTTAGAAAATAATTTATTTGATACTATCATGCTTTAAAATCTCATTATTTTACAAGAATTGCAAATAAAAGTGAAAATTTTTTCTTTCCATATCAAAATAAAACAAAAAATTAGCACTTGCAAAACACATATTTATAAAAATTGATCGTAATTTTTAACAAAAAAAAAAAAAAAATGGTTAATTAATTCAAATTTAAAACTAGGAAACTTAAATTTTTAGGTTATTATTATCATCAAATTATTTTAAGGCTAAATTTAAGAGGAAATTCGATTAGTTAAGTGATATGAAATCAATAAACATGTAAATTAAAAATCATCACAAAGCATCAAGTACATCTACTTGGAATTTCACAAAAAAAAGTCAAATATGAAAATTAAAAATCGAAATTCAAAAATTTTTTGTGTTATCCAACTTATTTAATTTGAATTGACTGCGAATTTTATTAATTGAGCTATTATTGTTTTTAAATTTATAGTAATAAAAATCAAGTAAATTTAGATCAAATAGTAACAAAAAAAATCAGAATTATATTGAAATTGAATCGAACACTTGATTTTAATTAAAGAAACTCGCTGACAAATAAAAATTTTTAATGTGAATAAACGAAAAACAAATTGTTAGGAATTTTCATTTTAATTGGAAATTTTATTACTATTTCTTGATGATATTTTTGACTTTATTTCTATTAATAGATTACTCTCAGAAAAATATTGAGGACTTAAAATGAAAATTTTTACTTTAAATAAAATATAGAGCCTAAACTTAAAGTGATATTTTATTATTATTAGAACTTTTTTGAACTATAGATCAAACGAAAAATAAAATTGTCTAAATAGAAAATAATTTTATAAATAAGTAAAAATTCAAAGCACACAAATTCACTGATAGAAAATTAACATAAATAATGATTTATTTATTCGTAATAAAATTTTTAAAAACACAAGTTAAACATTCACTTTCTTTTGAAAAATTTTCACCTGTTTATCAAATTTAATTAAAATTATATGAGATTTTTGAAGCTTAAATGTACAAAATATATATTAGTTTCACACTCACGTAATAATTAATAAATTCAAGCGCAGACATAAAATTGCTTAAACAACTTGAAGTTGTTTCGATAAATACTTGAATGCGAATGAAGTCTATCAAAGAAAATAAAATAAAAATTCATCCTAAAAAAGTAGGCAAGACACAAGCACTAGCAGAAAAAATTAATAAAGTATACAGAAAGTAGTGAAAATGTGAATTAATAGAAATGCCCTCTTATACTACATATAAGCTTGGCCTGAAAGAGTCAGACGGAAGGCTGCAAACACGCAAAAAAAAACTTCAAATAGAATTTAAAAGAAAAAAAAAATCATAAATGTATCAACATATACAAATCGACGACGATGAGAGGGCAGAGATCGACTAAAAGTAAAATCAAATTTTTTTGGGGTTTTTTTGTTAAAAGCATGATTTTAACGAGACAATTGTTTTACATCATTATACGCAAATTGAATCAATCGTTCTTTGTGTGACTGAAAATATAAATAGATTATAATGTCGTATAAGTATGATAACTACGAAAGAAGAATAAAATCAGGCACATTTCAATGGCAAATAAAAAAAAATAACAAATCTCATGTAAATCACAATTCACTAATGTTAAAAGTTATTTTAAAATATATTCAACTGAATGAATCGCATTATTTTTTGTAGATAATTATCAAAAGAATCTCGTGGCTTTAGAATTTTTACTAGAAATTTTTCCAAATCGTTAAAATTTCTAGTAAAAATTCTGCCAGACAATGAAATCGATAGATTCTAAATACCTTCTTTTTTATGTCCATAGAAATCAATTCATTCTAAATTTTTCCGATTTTATCATTTTAGGTTTTTTTCATACTAATGGCGATTAAAAAAGATTAAATCGACTAACAAAATCAATTTTGAAATTTTAAAGCAAAATTTTAATCATTTAATACTTTTCTTGAAATTTTTCCATTTTTCTTTATCTGTTTGGAGTTGGAAAAAATTATTTGGTCAATTAGATAAACTGCAATAAATCGGTATGTATCATTTTAAATATTACAGACTTGATTTTCAGAGTGAATAATTACAAATTAAAAAATTAATCATTGTTTCGCTATTGAACCAATACTTGTTTAAAAAAAAAATAAAATACATAATTCGAAATTAAATTTTTAGTTTAGCTAACTATCACGTCCACTATTTTTTATAAGTTAAACTTTTTTGACTGGATATTTAATTTGTAATTTGATCTTAACTAAACGAATTAATTTATTGTAGGTGTTAAAAAAAATCAATTTATTTGAATTCTCAAATAGTTTAGAAAATTAGATAAATGTATTTATGTACATTAAAGAAGAGTAGTCGTTTGATTATGAAAATAATTTTTATTCTAGAATAGTCATTATATAAAAAGTTATAATTTTTAAAAAATATAGCCTTTGAAATGCAAAAATAGCATTCATTCTAAAAAATTAGCAAATTCTCTTAAAATTCAATTTATTTTCAGTGCATTTATTATGAAAATGATATGTCAAATGATTTGTGCAAAATATTATAATGTGCTTAAATAAACGCTGACTAATGAGGTGTAGGAATGTGCTCACTTTGATGGCTATTCGCTATTTACAAATATATGTTCTCTAAACTCTTTTAAGATAATTTTTTGTGTCAATTGCAAGTCTGTATTGTTCGAACTATCTGAAATTATAAATTTTTAATTTTTCTCAATAAATAAATAGATTTATGTAATTTGGTCTTGTGAAAAAATTAGATATTTTTTATGATTTCCTTATTTGCTTCTAATTTTACCACAAATTCGTTTACTAATTTTTTTAATGATATATTTGGAATTCTCTTATGCTGAGAATATGTATTGCCAGCTTTCTTTTTTTTTATAAATTCGATTCAATAGTTTATTATTTCCGGCTGAAAAAAAATCCAATTAATTAGAAATTTATTTTTCATAAATATGTATTTATAATTTTCTTTCTCTGATTGTTTTAGAACATTTGTGACTAGGCGATAAATTTTTGCCCCCCATCTTTGTTTGTAAATTAACTTATAATAAATTTCAATAGCTACAATTCAAGCCTAAGTATTTAATTTTGAACATTAATTAGTTTATAATAAGTAAGTTCTTATTGAAATAAAATTTTTTCACTTTTCAATAAATAAGGGAGAGTTTTTTTACTAGAAATACTGAAAATTTTTTTTTACACACATGATCTTAATTAATTGAACTACTGCTGTAAATTCAAAATATTGAAAGATCTATTTTTCACACCTGTTGATAGAAAATTTTAATTATATTTAATTATTGTGCATGATATATGTTTATGTTAAATCTTATAGCAGATATTTATTAATCGCTGAAGTGAATTATTAATTAATAATACAATCTCAACAAATATTTTTTACTTATAAAAATTATTAAAAATTCTCAAAATTTATAATCCTATATATTTGGAATTTCAAATCTTAGTTCTGAAAAAAAGCCTCTTGTGTAAAATTCAAAATTATTATAAATTGATACAATATATTTTAACAGTTAGCATACAAGTAAAAAAAAAGCGTGGATAGTTTGGGGTTTTCAATATTATTCAATTTAAATTATTCTTATCGTAGAATCATTTTCAAGAATGCCCCAACGAATCTCCTTTTTGAGTGATTTACTTTTTCAGTATAAAAAAAAATAATAGTTCGACTTTTCAGCATTGAAATCTTTGAAAATTGCTCAAATAAAAAATAAAATTAAAAATGCATATATTCATGGATAAAATTTTTTTTTGATTTGAGCGAACGACTTCATAATCACTTAATCTAATTTTGATCATATTATCTAGCAAATTAATACATTTTGATTGACTTGAAGATAAAAATTGTGAAAATTTTTACAAATAGATATGTTTAATCTTAATGAAATAATATTTTTTAAAATTATTATTGTAAAAGACGTTAATTTTTAATGAAATTCCTGTCAAGCAAAATTTTATCAAACAAAGCCCAAGTGATATTTCTTTGATAAATTTGATACTAATTTGGCATATTTTATTATGTGATTATTATTTGATATAAAAATTTGACTGTTTGAATCAAATAAAATCAAAATATCAAACTTTTTTATGTCATAAAAAATTAGTAAAGCTCAAAAAAAAATTTATTATCTTAAAAATAAGTGTATTGTGACAGTTTATGCTTTGATTATATTGTTGATGGATTGTAAATCGGAAAATTAAAATTATATCCTTAATAAGGTTTGAAAATTAGGGTAACAGATATCATAATGAAAAATCAACACAAAAAATTACACGAGAAAAATTAGTAAAGATTAGATTTCAAATAAAAGGTTATGATCAAAATAACAAAAATCTACACTAAATTTTATGAGACAAAACAAAAAGACGCAAATAAAAAAAAAGAAATATAAAAGTAAATAAAAAGTCTAGAAATGATTAAACAAAAATCATTTTTAAAATTAAGAAAATAAATTTAAAAAAAAATTCTTATGTTTTATCATTAAGAATCAGAGAATTATATGTATATGTATTATAAGCGAATAAATCGGATAAAAAAATATAACATGATTTTTTTCGTTTTGAAAATCTTTTTTTCACAAATCTAAATAATTAATCGAAAATCTATTTCACTTTGATGATAAAATTGATTAAAAAATTTAGTTTTTATTTTCATTGTGTTTTTATATCACCGCTTTGTAAATATGTTTCTTGAGAATACACTAATTATTTTCGAGACCTGATTTGAGATAAAATCTCAACAATCTGACATAGTGTTATTTTTTATAATTACGTAATTATTGAATTCAATAGAATTAAATGAATAATTATCATGATTTAAACTATAGATAACATTTGATTTTTTATGTAATTCTGTGACAGTATATGCTGATTCGGGAGAAAAAACAAAATCATTTTTTAACGAATTATATAAAATTTTTACGTTTTCAGAATTCATATGCATAGTAAAAATAAATTTCATAACTAAATTACTCGAAATCAAATACTTTATTTTTATTCGCAATGAAAACTTTTCTTAATATTACTATTAGAAAATTAATCTGAAAAAGATATATAAAATACATCTGAAAATGAGATAAAAATTTTGAGAAAAATGAAAAATGAAAATCAAAATATTAATCTATATTTTTGAAGGGAGAATTATCGGCGAAATAATTTCCATAGATTAAATAATATTCTTGTATCATTAGTGACTAATAATTTTTGTAATCTAGCATTTTTTTTCTTTATTTTTTTTTTTTTGATTTCTGAATTATATAATTTAGTTTGATATCATTTTAAGCCTTTTTGAGAAATTTTCTTTACTATAAACTTAAATTCATTTCTCAGCAACACTCATATTGCATCATCTGTTTTTTTTTTTCTATTTTTTAATTGTTTCTTACGCCACGATTTAGGATCTTATTTTTCATCCAACTTCTCGATTTCAAACGGCAATCGATCATCGTTTTTCTCATCTGAATCTTTCAGATCGATTATTTTATTAAGTTTAAAAAATTTCAACACATTTTAATTGTAAGCTTTAAAATTGACATCATCATTTTTAAATTCGAAGCAAGCGGTCTACTGTTACAAAATGATTCACCCGTCTTCGATTTAGTTATATTTAGTTATATGATTTTTATAGTGATGTCCACATTCCTTAAAGTCAACTTCACTTAATTGTATTTTCGAAATACTTCGCATTACAAATCCACATCATGAGTTCATAAGTTGATCATTCTTCCGTTCAAATTTTGAATACAATCGAAATCGATTTTTGTTTGAATGCTTGTTGAAAACTTAAAATTAATAAAAAAATCATCAACCAATTAATAATTTCATTCAATCAAAAAGGTGTAGTTTTTTCATTTTTAAACTTTCAAAAATTTGTAAAATTATATATCTTAAGTCGTCGTATTATAATCTTCATATTTTTTTAATTGAAATAATCTAGATATTTCAAAAAAAAACAATCATCACTAGTACGGGTAATTTCTCAGATTTATAGCAAGTTTTTAAATTTTTTTTTTTTCAAATTGTTCACACTTGATATTTTTTATAAACTTTAATGTAAATCCTAGAAGAAATTTTTTTCTAAATATGACCTATTTAGTGATGAAATCAGTTAAGTTCTAAAACAAAAAACGTTATTTTTGTAATTTTAATAATGACTTGAGCAACCTTGTTCTTATTTTTTACTTCAAATTTCGAAATATTATTAGAATGATTTAGTAAAGTTTACGAGGCATCTGCATATTCCGATCAAGTAGAAGCTAAACATAACTCAGTAATTTTTTTTGTATTTATTTTTACATAGAATACATAGAAAAAAAATTTTATAATTAATTATATTATTAATTAAGATTAATAAATTTATTCAGCAGAATCAGCAAATCAAATTTGAAAAGGTTTTTTATTCAAAATTATCAAAAAACTCAGGATTTTTTCTTACGAAAAAATTTTCACTAACAGGAAATACAAATCACTATTTCGTGATTATACGAAGCAACTTAATTTATTAATTGCTATGTTTGACTGTTAAATTTTTAGCACAAATAATTATCCTTTTCAAATATTCAATCATAAAATTAGAACATAATTTGTGAATACCTTATAAATAAAAGCAAAACTATAGAAAATTCGAAGATAATATTTGTCCCTTATAATTTGTTAATCTTTGCAATGTAAAATAATGTATTCAATTTTAAATTATTTCAATATAAATTCTAGCTCTCAAAAATGATGATTCAGAAATTAAGAAAATTAATTTTTAATGATGAATATCGATTTTAGATAATATGTTTGATATTGATTTCTGAATAATAAAATAGATTCGCAACAAAATTATGATTAAAATGAAAAATGACTTGAAAATAATCGATGATGTTTTTTGTTGATATAAAATATAATTTGATTTTCTATTATGATTTTTAAAATAATAATTAATAGGTTAGATCGAATTTCAACTAGATATTCACTTCAAAAGATTGAAATTTGGCAGTCAGTAAAATAATAAAAAAGTTTAAAACAAAATCATTACCACAATTATATAAATAAAATTTGCAAACCTTTTGGGTCAATTTAAATTCCATTATAAATTGCCAACTAATCAAGTGATTCGCCTCTGAAACAATTTAAATTACAAACAAATATTTTTTGTACAATTTTGTTATGAAAAAAATTTTTCAATAAGATAATTGTATAAAAAATGATTTTTTTTAGATAATAATTCTCTTCCCACCAGCATCGGAATTTTTGATGGATTTGATTGATAGTTCATGCAAGTCAATTTTAGATTGTTTTCAATTTTTATTTGTTAAATAAATACGCCTATCTAAAATGAATTCTCTTTCGGTATTTTCGTTGAATCATATTTTACGAAAGTCGTGTTTATTTAAAGCTACTTTAAATTATACTTGAATCAATTCAAAAAATTTTGTTGCTCGCCACGTAAGTCAAAAAAACAAAATAGCAAAGCACATATTTTATCTTGAAAGCAAAAAAGGTTTGATAATAAAATAAAATAGCGAAACCGTTAGAGTTTGAACTTTTTTAATAGGCATACAAATAATGACAAATTAGTTGTTACACATAAAAAATCAAGAATTTTTACGGGTCATAAACTGAGGATTTACCCACGGTGCGTACTGAAAAACAAAAATTATATAATAAAAAACTTGGTTTTTTTTTGAATATTTAAAATAAACAAAGCAAAAAGACTTAAGAATGTTAAAAATAACTCATTTTTCATTATTTCAGTAAATTTTAAAAAGCAGCCAGTTCCCAGGTTCGTTTTATTCACTGACATGATATATATCAAATGTATTTTAAAGTGAATCGAAATCTTAGATCAAGATTATTCAAAATGCGGTTTCTAAATTATACTTATCTTTAACGCGATTATTTATTATCAAACTAATATGTGCCTAACAGTGGTGAAAAACATTTAACAAGATTAACTTAATACTATTTTTTTCATGAATTGTAAAAACTTTTTTTGATAAGTAAGGTTTAAAAATTGATTAATTGAATCCGTCTAGCGATCATTCGACTAATAAGGTAGTTAGATTAAAAAATAAAATATAATTGTAATTTCAACGTTTATTATTATATATTTCTAAAATTTAAGGCCAATACAAAATTCAAATAAGTCTATTTTTTATCGAAATAAAATTTTTATTTTAACAATAAACGTCTTCAATTCATTCAAATATATATTTAACACAATTACTAAACTGTGATTTTTTTGCTTTAAAATTCATTAGCTAGATTACAACATTTTTAGTGGACCAAAATTATTTAACGTGCTTGATTAATATCCAATTATCTTAATTACTCATAAATTATAAAAATAAAATGTCATCATTTATTTTTCCGTGATTTTAATTGATTTATAAGTCTCGAATAATTCCGATTTTTAGATTCATTGATTTTTTAGTGATTAATCGCTTGATGAAATCACACACCTGAATAAAATCAAATAAAATAAGATTAGATATCATTATAATAGGTTCAAAAATTAGATGCAACTGAAAATAATTTTTCAAAAAAAAAAGTTTTAGTTGATTTCTAAGTAATAAGGAAATTTCGGAAGTAAAATAAGTCTATTTTCTCATCTATCCAAACCTGAATTTTCCAATTAAATTATTATTAATGATTATTTGAAAAAAAAATCATTAGTAAAAAATTAAAAAACTACAGAATTCGGATTTTCAAAAAGTAATTTAGTTTTTTTTTTCAGCGCAGGTGTAGGTGCAGAATAACTAATAAAAAATAAACGAATCTTATAAATAAATCTGCTAAACATTTTTGAGATGATCGCTAACATAATTCAATGTTCTAAAACTTAGAAATTATTATTATATTAAATTTTTTTATTTTAGTATTAACAATATTATGCAAAAATTTATAGCCCGTCGATATGATTCTCTAATTTTTTTACCCAAATAAAGACGACAAAATCTCTTCATGAGTATCTAAAAAATTGAAATAGTACTATTTCCGAGTACAGGCATTTATAATTTTAGAACAATGATCATTACTATAATTATTTGAATGTATTTCAAGTAGAATTTAACTAATATGCAGAATAAAATTTTCAATTATCCAATAAACGTTAAAAAATAGGCAATAGAATAGAGGTTAGAATATATTAAAAAATTTTTTACAAATATTTGATCAAATGATGAAACAACGTGATTCAAGAATAATTCTGATAACAAAAAATGAATAATAAGTATAGAAAAAAAATAGATTCTTTCAATTAAGATTCAAGTATTTACGAAGCGGCCTTAAGACGTTGAAAAATATTTAGCTAAAATACTATCAAAAAAAATCAAATTTATTATTTCTGCTTTTTCAGCTGTATCTATTATAATCTGAATAAGATTTGGCAAAATAGAACATATCTTTGTGATAAGTAATACTCAGTAATTTATGAATTTAATTTTTTTATGCAAAAAAGCATTGAAATAATTGTAAAGAAACTTGTTTGATGTTCACTCAACTACAACTTCAAATTTATTTTGCAGATAAAAAAAAAACTCAAATGCAGAGTGGTATCTCAGTGACTAATGGTCATTGTAAAGAAACTTATTCGGATAAAAGTTAACGAAATTTCTTTTCAATCAAAATTTTATATTTTCTAAACAGTGGAAAGAGTATCATCTCAAAGTTTAAAATTTATCATTTATACATGTGTATTATCAATAAGTGTTTTAATAAAGCAATAACTTAAAATTACATTTGCTAAACTTATCCATTGAGAAAAATAATGAAAAAAAAAATATTTCGAAGAAAAGATTGACTGGAAATTAAATTTTTTATCAATTTTATTAGTTTAATGATTTTAATAATTTATAAGGTAAAAGCGAAAAAAATTAAAAATTAGAGAATCATTTTTTTTGATTAGATTTACCTGATGTTAGTTAATAATGTCGCCTACTCAAAAGTAACAAAACGAATATATAAGTAACGATTTAATTTTTTATAAAAGTGATCGGGTCAAAATAACTAGAAAATTAAGAGCATTTTTGAATAAATGATATTAAAATTTTCAATTATATTCTCAACAATAAATTTTTAGAATAATTAATTAAAATTTTACGATATTTGTTCAATCTTGAAATGAGTCATTATCATACTTAAACTTTTGAAGCCTAAGATGTTTTGAAGGTAAATCACTTTATGACTT